>JAEKDQ010000758.1:0-67206 GCA_026937815.1 Etheostoma perlongum | reverse complement strand
TACAGATTCTGCTGAATCTTAATAATTGAGTTGCTAGACCGAGTAGTGTGTGTTTAGGATGGTGCCTGGTTCTAAATAACAGAGCATGTGTGTATCTGATTCTTTAAAAAAAGACTTTAACATCAATCTTAGTTTCCCTCTCTAAAAAAGTAGGCCTTAAAAGTGGTGGTGTCCAAAAAATCAATGGAGTTTAAATCAAATTATGGCTGTAAGTTTGATGGACTGATTGTGACGGTTCAAAGTGTTTAAAAATGGTTGAACTCCTTCTTGAAAAGGCCAAATACCCCAAATGTAGCAGAAGGTACCTAATAATGTAATAAGCTTTTTATAGCAGAAGTTTAGGGCTCCCAAGTTCCCATTGTACCATAAATATATCAAGCATCAGCAGTGCAAATTTCTCCCATGGCTTATTGCCTCTAGTCTGCCAAATACTGATTGTCAATTCAAAATCATTTTTGTGAGATTGATTTCCAATAATTAAAGTTCCTTGTCAGATTCTCTCAACTATTTTGAAACATGTTTTTTTATTAAAGGCCTTCTGTTGAATTAATATTAGTATACGAGATATTGTCCCTTTAGAAGAGGAGCGCTAGGTAGAACTACTTTTATCGTTTAATCTTATTATAATCAAAGGTCTTTAATATAACTATCGTATAATTTGAAAGTTCAATAATGATAATAAAATAAACATATATTATACTCTCACTGTAAGCAATCGATACAATGGGGCGACTGAAGACACAGAAGGGGATGCTCCATATACTACTATGAATTTTTAGCAACATAGCAAAACCTGCATTATCGTTGCTCTTTTCAATTCACAGGGAGGTGAGTTTTCTGTTGTATTATTAATGATTTTTGTATAATGATGCTGACTATTTTTTTATTATAGGTATAGTACCCTTAATAGGTTTTGATTCCTTATAATAGTGTTGTCTTAGTTGTCTAGCAACTTCCCAAAGTATAATCATTATCTTAAGCTAGATATTTGCATGGCAACAACCTTACACAATCAGAGCGTTGCTGTCACACACACACACACTGTGAGAGGGCCATTCATGCTGCAACACACTCAGACCTCAGACACTCCAACATCCATTCATTACTGAAGCTGCCTTGGTTCCATCTCACTCTGTGTTTGTTAATGACCCTTGATCACGAATTATAAACTTTAGGCCTTTATTTGCTTTAGAATTCATAGAGGGTTTTGTCCCTAATGGCATATTAGAATTAATGAAAAGTTATAAAAGCTAAATGAAGTTCCACCAGTTTTAATTTCTCTTTATATAAACAGTATGGATATTATGAGCAGGGCAACCCACTAATAAACACATCAGAAAATGCTTTTCATTAAAGATAATAACACCTCGTGGAAATACTTCTGGAATTCTCATTTAATGATATTTACTGGCATATGGCTGGTTTCTTTTTAGAAATTGTATCTGGAACAAAGTGAGGGAATTACATTTGAAAATATTTATAAAACATACCTACCTATAGATTCATCTTTGAGATGAATTCATGCCAGTCAACAATTATTGCAGTTTTTGTAAAGAAGAATCGTTAAACTCATCTCTTTTATGGTTGTTCATTTTGTATTTATTTTATTATAGATTATATATTTATTATTTACATTGGAAAAGTTTTGAAAATGAAATCATGGTTTTTCTAAAACAAACAAAAAGAATCACATGAAGGAAACATATTATTACATATTTAAGAAAATAAAAGATAGAAATATATGCATATATTTGTTAATCTTTTTTGTTACAGAATATCGTAAATCGGGCAATTCAAGACCTTGCTTTAAATGATTCCAAATTGAATTTGACACATATTTTGTCTCTTAAATTATTAACAAATAAAAAAGCTATATCTGATATATACTCAATCTTAATAATTAAGAACACACCTTGCAATATATATACGTGGTTTGCAAATCTGTCTATATTTATTTCCTTTATATTTCTTTTTATTATTACTCGCTGCCTACCTCATGGTTTTGTTTCTCATTGTTTTTACACTGATACCTGATCTTGTATTATATTAGTTAATTTCTTTATAACTTTATGTTTTGAATTGCGATGTCTAGAATGTTTTGTAATTTTATTTTGTTAATAATAAAAAAAAGTGTTTTGTATTTCTCTAAGAAAAATGTTTGTAGTTAATTTAATACACTGTATGATGCTAGGTTTGGGAAACCTTAACTTCAACCGGCCAAAAACAATAATACAATGTAACTCATTATTAATAATCCTTTATTTAAAAAATACGTGAAAAACTAAATAGAAAAGAAAATCTAAGAACACAGTGGTTTCCCCGGCTCTTGCCGCATCTCCCTGCTCTCCTGGCTCTTCAGGCTCTGGCCGTTTCCCGGCTCTCCTTGCCTTCAGGCTCTGCCGTCTCCCGCCTCTGCTTGCATTGCTGCATCTGCAAGAAAAAGGATAAATATAAAGTATGCTTTGTGTATCAAAATAATCTTCTAATAACCTATTACCAAAACATTATATTTCACACACTACATGTTCTAAATGGTCGGTGAGTTCCCAGATCCTGTATTACACACCCACATTATCAAAGTCATAGTTGTGACGATATGCAGCGTAACTAAAATCTTACCATCTCTATTAAATGCGGGTAGGCAAAGGTGGAACGAATTGTTGCAGGCTTCCTGTCTGCAGCCTCCTTGTCCCTTACTGTGCTCTAGTTGCCTTTGAGCCACCGCCGCTCCCGGCCTCGGCACCCTCCTTAGCCGATGTTCCCAACACACCACAGTCATCCCAGTAATGGCCTGCATTAACTGGGGAACAGGGTGTGCGGGGAACATCGGGGTCCCTTGAAGCATACTACAATTACAAAAAAGATTGTCATACAGCTGCATGGTCAAGCACTTTATACAATTAAGATTGACACATGGAACAATTTATTGAATTAATTATATTTTCATTGTTGGATGTGTTTATATGTGTTTGTTTTATGGTTTAATCAGATTTTTTATCTTTATATTTCATTATGAAAGTACAGATGTTAAAAAAACAAGGGGATCCATCCTTCCTCTTATTTTTTAAGCTTAAAATATTTTTGCTATATTGAGGTTTACTTGTAATTATTCTATGTCTTATTTTTTTAATTGTAAATTAACTTTTTAGAGACCTGGTAAGATACATCTATATTCTTGGATATTCCTACCTTCATACTATTTAGCCTGCACATACTTTATTCTTACTATTCTTATAATGTTTCACACTGCAAATATCTGTCTACATGGTACACTCAGTTTATTCATTTCATTGAATAAATTTATTTTTCTTACCATATATTCTGTTAATACAAGGTATATATATATATAGTATAATATTATATATTTACGCCATATATGTACCTGTATATATCTGTATGACAGCAATATATAAAAGATGGATTTTATAACTTTTATTTTTTCTTGAAAGTATAAATAAATTGGCGTGGACTTTATGTCAGGCTGCTTTGTGAATCCTGTGTTAAAAATTACATTATCTGTGTTACATGACAGCAAGATGGGATTCAATCAAAATTTTATTTTTTCTTGAAAATAAATAAATTGACAAAAAACCATTCAACCTACCGCACACAGCTGCAGGGCCTGCGTGCCCTCTCAATCTCTTCATCGACAACGGACGGCAGCTTCATAGGAGATGCCATCTGAACAAATGGAGCAAAAAAAAAAATCATATATTTCAACATGCAACATTTACACTAATATTTAGCCTAATCAAGGCACATCACATTTAGAACCAGAACGGCATCCAATAGTTAGTCACTAAATGGCCTACTTTCAAAGCAATTATGCTAACCTGCCATGTGCTTTTTGAATTAGCTAGCCAAGTCAACCTTGATGTATAAAAAAATATCTATATAGGCCTATAGGCTATCTATTATGGTCTTTCTGAAAGTCTGCAATTATACCAAGAAATGCTAAAGCCATATGTTTAACACTACAAAGAAAAAAAAAAATTGTTAAAAATGTAATGCCTACAACTTTACTGTTCTGTTCACTCCAATCCAAATGAAAGAATGGAGTAATTCAATTTTTTACTCCACAAAAGAGATTGTGGGGAGCTGTCTCCCGATCGCAGTAAAGAATCTCTTTTCTCTTCTTTTTAAGGTGCTAGGTGATTGACAGCAGCAGCAGAAAAAATCACAGAATTAGATTTAAAAAAGAAAAGAAATGAAATTCAAAGATGGTCAAATATTATATTAGTGGCCATTAATAAACTAAATGCATGATTAAGTTATGTTCTATGTGGTTTTTCTGTCAAGCAAAATAATGCTCACACCCCCTCCGATTGGTTGAATTGAATATTTGCAGTGTGCAGTTTACGTAGTATAAATGACTGTGCATTCGGTTTAACGGTGCTTTATTCTCAAGCTGACTGCTTTGGCTACTCAGGGAGAAAAATAAGGTTTAGGCATACAGAGAGATATACGGAGATTTGGAGAGATATCAGCACATTTTTCACTTTTCTCATCATTGAAGGACTTCTTGCCCATTGCCAGCTGATTGACGTAAGCATGCAACACAACATGAATGTATGTAACTTATATTTATAATTTGCTCAGCAAATAACAAAGTCAACTGAGTTCTGACTGAAACGGAGTGCGTTACCTCTTGTTGTTATGTAGCTAACGTCAAGTTAGTTATCTAAGGTTACTACCAATGTTGGCTAATTGTTGGAGCTAAATCCTGCTCCATTCTCAGGGTTCAGTCAATTAGTAGTCAGGATCTCAGATGTTGATGTGTGAGTCCTTTTATTACATAGGATATCCTGAGACAGAGTTACCTGGATCAAGCTATCACAGCTCTCCCCTTCCTTTGTCTGGTCTTATTCACAAAGGGGGGGTTTCTCTTTGGCTCTTGCACCCCTAGTCCCCAGGGCTCCCTCCCATCTTCCCTCCCTTCCGCTGCTCTTCCCTGATATTCTTACAGAGGACTTTGTCCCCAACCTCAAAATGGTCATTCATGACCAGAGACCATTCCTCTTCCTTACTTTCTCTTGGGCAGCCTTAATGTTTTCTCTCACCTTGGGATACACCTCCCTTTGCACAACTGCAATATGGGGGCATGGCTTTTGTTCAGCTGCTAATGCCTCCACTTTGTCTTGGCTTATCTGCCAAAGTAGGAGAAAGACAAACTTGTTACTAGAGACGAGCGAGTATCCGGTACGGATAAAGCACTTTTGCCAAATACAAGTATTATACGAGTAATACGAGTCAATATCTGTGCTCGGATTGAATTAAACTCCAAATTGGGTAGGACTGTGTCTGCGTTCTGTGATAGGCTAGTCACAGCGCCCCTCCCCTACACACACACGCTCTGCTCACTCACTCACTCACTCACTCACCTTACGGAGATGTGAACAGCGCTCTCTCTCTCTCTCTCTCTCTCTCCTCAGTCACTCAGGGTCACGGGTCTGTTCCGTTAACGTTTAGGGTTTCTTCAGCTTCAGGTTTGTTTTTACTTCAGGTTGTAGTATGTACTTTTTAGATTTCTGGTGAACGTGGGGATTCAGACATGGTGCTGCTCGGTAGAATGCGACTCGTGTTGCGTTTCTGCCGTCGGAGTTTTTTTTTTTTTTTTTAAACCGCTGATGGTTTTAATTTATTTAATCTATTTGATCCGTAAAACACAGTCCCCCCCACCCCCTCTTTCTCTCTCTCCCTCATTCCGTGTCTCTCTCTTACTCACAGACACACACGGTGTGGAAATAATTTTTTTTTAAAAAGAACCAAAATTTCAAAAAAAACAAAAACAATCACACTGATCATAAAAAAATTAAAAGTTAAAAAAAGAAAGTTATATTGAGTATGAAAACTCTTGTTCATTACATTTTACTTCATAATTGCAACCGCATGTGTTGTATTCGTCGTTGCAAAACTTGTATATAGTTTGTTTGTTACCATGACAACACCATTGATCTGAAGCTCGATCCTGTCATGTAAATAGTTTTCTAATCAGCAATAAATATAACAATTTCTGATCAACCCATATCAATTGTATGCTTAATATAATGTACCGGTTAAAGCCCCGCCCATTTTAAGACAACCCGACCCACTTCCGGTTAAATTATGTCCACTTCGGGGTTAGGCCCGCCCAGTCCGAGTACAGATACAGATAATTCTTATGGTTAACAGATACAGATAATGCTGTACTTGCTCATCCCTACTTGTTACTGCAGTTCCCAAAGCTATTCCAAGTGCTAGAAGGAAGGAAGAAAAAATAAAAAACACAAAGCTCATACATGCCACTTGTCCGGTATCTCTGGAGGATAGCGGGCCTCCCTCCCATAAAGCAAATAAAAAGGGGTGCATTTAGTTGTGCATTGCTTTTTTGTGCGTAGACCAAAAACAGTTGGCTTGATGTACAAGTCCCAATTGTTTGGGTGGTCCTGCACCATTTTCCTCAAGACCCTGAAATACAAAGCAATCATTTATAAAATGCACACATTATATGACATGATATAAAATTAAATAAGTCCATATTCACCCTTGAATGGTTCCATTCACTTTCTCCACCAAGCCATTTATTTGTGGATGGTACGGGAACACAGATTTCAACGTGCTCACACAAGCTAAAATTGATCAACAAACATGCATTGAATGAGAACAAATACTGTCTTCAGGAAAATGTTGTTGGCCAAAATACAGCCATGTACAATGTTCACAACTTACTAGGGATGAGCGAGTACAGCATTATCTGTATCTGTTTACCACATGAATTATCTGTATCCGTATCCGCATATCCGGACTGGGCGGGGCCAAACCCGAAGTGGTCAGATTTAACCCGAAGTGGGTCGGGTTGTCTTGAAATGGGCGGGCTTTAACCGGTATGTTATTTTAAGCATGCAATTGATATGGTTGATCAGAAATTGTTATATTTATTGCTGATTAGAAAACTATTTACATGACAGCATCGAGCTTCAGATCAATGGTGTTGTCATGGTAACAAACAAACTATAAACAGAACAAGTTTTGCATCAATGAATACAATGCGGTTGCAATTATGAAGTAAAATGTAATGAACAAGAGTTTTCATGCTCAAATAACTTTCTTTTTAACTTTAAATTTTTTTTATGATCAGTGTGATTTTGTTTTTGGTTCTTTTTTTTATTTCCCCACCAGGTATGTGTGTGTGTGTGAGTAAGAAGAGAGAGACACAGAGAGAGAGAGAAAGAGAGAGAGGGGCGGGGGGCAGATGCTGTTTCTCAGATCTGCATTGACTTTAATGAAGCCAGCTGACGGTTAAAAAATATATATATCTCCGACGGCAGAGACTCAACGGGAGTCGCATTTTAACAAGCATGTCTGAATCCCCACGTTTACCAGAAATCTACTGGTTACTATGTAAGTACTACAAACCAAAGTTAAAAACAAACCTGAAGCTAAAGAAACTCTTCCTATCCCTCTCCGGGGTCTGTTCCGTTAACGTTTAGGGAGAGAGAAAGAGGGAGAGAGAGAGGGAGGGAGGGAGGGAGAGGGAGCGTAGTTCTCCGTGTTCTGTGTGTGTGTGATTGAGCAGAGCTTGTGTGTGTAGGCGGGGAGGGGGGGCGCTGTGACTATCACAGAACGCAGCGGTCAGGTGAGGAGTTGTATTCAATCCGAGCACAGATATTGACTCGTATTACTCGTATAATACTTGTACTCGGCAAAGTGCTTTATCCGTACCGGATACTGCGTTTCAGCCGAGTACTGCTCATCCCTATTCTACAGTCTGAGAAGATGATTGGGTCAAGGCCAAAAACCTAAAAACGAGTGAGATAACATCTTTGAAGCCCAGGAAAAAGGCCCTAAAATGCTGTAAGTTTTTGCTCAGACCAGATTTTGAATACTTTTACTTAGAGACCTGCAAGACATTGATGCGATCAGCTCACTAAGCGCTAGGAGACAATGCCAAAGCCATCCCTATTAGACTTTTTGTTGCGAAGTTTTCCCAGAAGGCTTCCACCTGCAGGGGGAGATATATGTGATAGAACCTTTTAAATGCTTTCCATTGGTGCCCGTCCCACATTGCTGAGTGCTTTGGTCAGTGATTTAAAACAGTTAAATAGGTAAAAAATTGCATCCTTTAACGCCACCTAGCTCTACACTGCAATGTAGTAGAGCTTTGTTTCCAAGATGGCTGACTCAGGCTCTTGGAGACCTTTCCGGCAATGTTTGGGTCAAGATGATAAGAATCAGCCCCAACAATCCCCTCATTGCAGCAATTAAATACTCACCATTCCCACTTCACACCTCTGCCAGTTTGTAGGTGTCTTTATGTCACTCTTTCCAGCATTTTGTTTTGAGTTTGCTTCCCCGGTGTTAATGGACTTAATAAATATGACAATTAAAATACTCACCTTTTATCACCTGTCTGAGTCGTGCATTTAAGTCTGCTACAGTACATTGATAGCGCTCTCTGGCTTCATAACTCCTCCGTACATGTACCTAGAGTCTTACAGTGACCTGTGTTGTACATATCACTCTTGAGGCTTCTATTCCCCCTTAGAATCAGCCTGATTCCTCAAACTGACTTTGAAATATGAGCCTTTGAAAGAATTCCAGAAATTCATTCATGAGCCCTATAATAATCAAAATGTGGAAGCACTTTCCAGCTTTATAACTCCTCATTACATGTACCTAGAGTCTTACAGTGACCTGTGTTGAGTGCATCAATCTCTAGGCTTCCATTTCTCATTAGAATCAGCCTGATTCCTCACATGGCCTTTGAAATATGAGCATTTGAAATAATTCCAGATTTACATCTATGAGCAATACAATAGGTGGGAATGTGGAAGCACTTTCCAGCTTTATAACTTCTTACGACAGCCCTTTCCGGGAATTAAAGCTGAAAAAGTGTCTTAAAAATCAAAATGTTTAACTTACTGTTGCTGCACTTTCCAGAACTCAAAATCTGCCTGTAAAAGGGAAAATTATGTTCAAAAAACAAGAAAAACATAACAATTGCTCTCAATACTTAAATGTTCTGATCCCCGAACAAAGTTTCTGGGTTAGGAATTTCAGAGGATTCACTCGACTGCCCTGCCTCTTCCTCCACTGTGCCAGCCGTCTCTTCAATGAGGATGCGGGCCGGTGTCACACATGGAGGGCACTCCAAAGTGGACTCCTTCAGCAGACCTGGTTGGGAGAGGGGTGCTTCCTCATCTTTCTCGAGCAGAGGGTGTACAGTGTTTATTTTACCCAAGAAATAATTTGTAATTGGGTCGCCTAATTTGCGAACCTTAACTTGGCACTTAGAAGGTGTCATTATTTTTATATCTAAACCTGATTTTGCCCTTTCGAAGTCCAACTTTCTTTTGGAGGAAGAGCTCGAACCACATGCAGCACTCTTTTTTGCTTGAATTTCTCTCAACTCCTCCTCAGACAAGGAAGGGCCAGAGTCGGATTGGTCATCGTAAGGGGGCTCTTCCCAACTTGAAGTGGACTCCAGATCTTCCTCGTCTTCATTCTCGAGAGCATCCTGCAGTGCCTTTAGTCTTAATTTTCGACTTTTGTAGCCCGTCACCTTGTCTGGCAGAGCGACATAAAATCGCTCTGCCGTTGTGGGGTCGTGACACATTTCTTTAGCAACTTGCTTGCGCTCCGTTTCTGACAAATGTTTGCTGGCCTGGAAACGCAAACAAAGACGTTTTTTTAAATAATATGATAACAGTTCTTTGAGCAACTGTGTGTCAACAATCTTAAACCAAACTCCCAATAATCCTAAAACACCCAGTCGCTAAATTGTGTTTACATCAAATTTACTTCAACGTAAATGCAAACATCAACGTCATCTCAATTCTAATTCTAGCACACAAAATGAGGACTCCTTTTTCCAAATTCTGAACAATGGACAGAATCAAACTTATATTAAGTTCTTACTTGAGTGGAGACGCTGCTGCGGATCTGGTTGAAGGTGATCTTCCCCTTCATCCCGGCATCCACCCAAGCCATCTGGAGGACATCTAATGGCTTTTGAAGTTGTTTGCCAAGTGCTGTGTGGAACACAAATTCACTGTTCTGGGCTGCCACACAACACTTTCCCGTCGCCAGATAGTCCAGCCACTTGTACTCTTCATGGTTGAGTGAAAATGCGGCTTGGCCAAAAGACCGGACCGTTTTTGTGCTCATCCACCTTAGGATAAGAAATGCAGACAATTAGTGTATTTCTGATCTGAACTTGACTATAAAAGAGCAGGACAATTCACTGGTGACTTGTGTGTGGCTTATGGGACTATGGACTGCTGACTTTAACAAAGACACTCATTTTAATTTTACCAATAATGTGTAAATTGCTTCGATCTACCAACCTAAATAAATACTAACCAGAACTTGAAATTGTCGGCCCTGACTCCACGTTTGAGCGTTGACCACTTGTGCTTTGGTCATGTTGCTTAAAACAACAGATCTGTGTCCGGTAAGTATAGCCAGGTACCCCATTATGTACCCGAGGAGAATCCTGTGCTCTTGTTCCTGTCCCCCATCGCAGGACACCTTTTCTACAAAACATGGCAAGATACAGTATATACAGTTAACAATGTCTTAAAATCTACTGAAGAAGAAAAAATATAATGTAATATAGGAAGTCTACTTACTCATCAGCTCAGGAATGTTCCTCTTGGCAATCACCATAAAATCATTTGCCTGGCTGGCACTAAGCTGATCTGATCTGATCTGTCTGTGAAAACAGTTTGACATGCATGCATTTGGATGACAATATATATATATGACATACAGTTTGATTTTTGGAAAGTAAACAGTACCAGAATGAAAGAAATTGAAAACATTTACCTGTCTTGTGGCGCAACACTTTTTGGCGGTGGACTACTAGTTTTTTTTAGACATCCGAGACTACACGTTTCAGTTCGTACTGTAGTGTGCGGATGTCTTTTTTTTCAGCTTTTTTCTGCTTCATAAAACAGCTCTCAACATGTTTCACAAAAAGAATCACGTTGTTTAGCATGTTTTTAACGGTGGTGGGTGCGTACCCTTTATTATAAAGGAACGCTGTCCAACTGCGGGAAAAGATAATGAGTTACAAGTCACTAAATCTGACTCCCAGTTCCACCACAGTCCATGTTCCAACTTCTCAATTCTCATCTATTATAAAACACCGTAGTTTAAAATCTGGAATCAATAGATAAGAGAATAATTTCCATTTGTGTTGTAGTTGTAAGTATTTTGTGCATGGTTTACTCTGAAAAATGTCTTTTTAGCTCTAGAAAAATATGAGATGAAAAATACTTACGCCCGTAACTTGTGTATTTGAGTCAAGAATCTTAGGTCTTGGATGCAAGTGTTGGTTGGCATCCCAGATGCCATGTATAGGCAAAATCGAAGGCAGTGGCTGGACGATTGGCACGCGTTCTCGACATCTTTCTTACCTGTTCTTGATCTGAGCCAAAACTTTTGAAAGTCTTTAATAATACTTTCTGCAATTTTAAAACAATATTAGTTGGACAACCCCGTGAAAATAAGGTGAAATGTGAAAGAATAAGCAAACTGTAATTGTGCCCTCTCTCACCAAAATTGTAACTATAAAGCAAAGGAAAACGCACCAAAAAAGATGTACACCCAATTTCGTGGGTCGTGGGGCCCAGGCAGAGGGTCTGAAGGAAGCCCCTCTTGCTCCCCAAAATGTTCCTCATCTGAATTATCTAGTTCCAAGGTAAATTCAAGGAAATCTTTTTCTGTATTGAAATTTAACAGATTTAAATTGGAAATTAAAACTCTGTGCTTCCAAATTTCTGTAAATGTCAAAACATTTTGGTTCGTACAGAAAATCCATAGAAAACTACACAATAGAAAGCTAAGTTTAATTTGTGTATAGTTGAATGAGAAAATTAATAGAATATCATACTGAAAGCCATCTTTTCAGTCACCTTGTTACCAGAGAATCAAAAAATAAATATTAACACAAAAGTACCCTCTTGCATGGTAAGTGCCATGTCCAAAGACGACACAAGCTCTTCAGACTCGGTCCTCCTCAATTCAGCCAACTCTTGCACTTTGGATGCTCTTTTGGCTTGTTTCAGGATATGTTCTCGTTCCTATTAAAAAACAAATTACGTTAAAGATGCAAGTAGCGTTGGGTTTACTGGCGGACGCCGCTCCTTGCGACCGTGCCTTTGCACAGCACTCAGACACTGCAAATTGTCACCAATGAAGATTAACCTCCCTGCTGAGTTCAATGATACCTCACACAAGAGTATACATTAAATGGGTCACCAGTTATGAAAGGAGGCATGGCCTCATTTCATACCTTTCTTACTGCATTTGAAATCATGTTATGAGTCTCCTGCAAATGTTTGTCCAGGCGGACTAATTTTTTCTTGCCACAGAGGCTGCATTCCAGGCTTGATGTAGTTCTGCAATTGAAAATGAAAAATAAGTCAGTATAGGAAATAAAGCCAAAAACATAACAGGGTATCTATGCATAAATAGGAGAAACCTTTTGATTTAATCTTACCATGCATTCCCATACTTCATGAGAAGTTGGAATTCTGTCTTGTTCGGAATAGTGTGAGAAACAGTAAGGTGCTGCTTCAGATTACTGAAACTTGCGTGGCACAATCCACATACTTTGGTGCTCTGCAGATAATACAATAAATTAAGACTCTGCCTCCTCAGCAAACTATCACAAAGTACAATCCCTATTCATTTTTACTTACCATCTTTCCTAAAGGGTCATTCACCATACAGCGACCTGTTGCATGTAGAGGAGTTTAAGAAGGAAGTGTTAATGACAAAAATGGATAAAACAATTCAAACAATAAAACAGTTTTTCTGTTGCACGGCTAAAATATGTTTTGAGCCAGCACACTTAATGTTCTTTTTCAGCTTCTGTACTTTTACCATTGTCGTCCGTTTTAAGGGGTGGAGAAACTGTTTCTGCTGTGGTTGTGCCTTGAGGATCCCTTATTTCGTCAGAATGAGGCAGCTGCCCTCTTTGTTTAAAGTAACCATTGCCGTTACTCTCACAGGTGCAGCATTCACACAATTCATTACCATCACCAAAAAAAAAAAGTTGGGACCATAATAAAATGTGATTTCCTCACCAGGAGAGATGGTTCTTAGCACTTCTACACAGGCAAAGGACTTGCACGAGACTAACTTCGCATTGGGACTGCAGTCGTGGTTAATAAAACTTGCAGGCCCAAGCCAAAGTTGATCGCACTTTTTGCGCAACGAATAGATGATGCTAAAGTCATTCACTCCAGCCTTTAGCACAGCACTGTCTGCGGGCTTAAAGTCTACCAGGCAGCTCAGCAGGGCTTTGATGCGCTGTCCTTTTAGCCAGTGCCTCGTTGAGGTAACCTTTGCCCCAAGGATCTCTAGAGAGTACCGAGCAGTTGATCTCTATCGCAACACCACTGTCCAACAAGAAAGCAGTGCAGTAACGATGTACGTGTTCCCTCAGCAGTAGCTGACGACGGCTTTCCACAGAGCTAAAGTAGTCAGATGAGATCAGTGTGCTGAATGTTGAATTAAAATCCTGTGATTGCTGAAAGCCGAGCAGGGTTTCTTTTTAGAAAATCCCAACAGTGGGTCTCAGGTAATGGCGTGACGTTCATTTTGTGGGTACTGAAACCCAGCATAGGGTCCAACACCAAACTCGTGACCAGGTAGTCAATGTCACAGAGTTCGGTAACAGTCATTCTAGTCCCTCCGTCCATTTTTTCCAACCGTGAGTTCCAACCATGCTGGGGAAAATCCAGAAATTATAATTTATGATTTATTAACTATTTATTTGCATGATATAGCTGTCAATGATTATTTGAACACCTGTCTATCAGCTACAATTCTGACCCTCAAAGACCTTTTGGTCTGCCTTCAAAATGTCCACCTCCACTCCATGTATTATCCTAATTAGTTAGATGCTTAGATGAGGCGTTCAAATATTTATTTGCAGCTGTATCATACAAATAAATAAATAAAATCATAAAAAAATAATAAATAAAAATCATACATTGTGATTTCTGGATTATTTTTTTTTGATTATGTCTCTCACAGTGGACATGCACCTACGATGACAATTTCAGACCCCTCCATGATTTCTAAGTGGGAGAACTTGCAAAATAAAAGGGTGTTCAAATACTTATTTTCCTCACTGTATAACCTGTTCATGTGCTGTGGCTCCTGTTTGCTACCTAAGGAAAGTTGGCCTAGCCGATTGAGACGCTAACTAAATTAATAAACTCTTGTGAAGCCCAGATGGTTACACAAACATTAATTCTGAAATTTGTTGGGCTGCTGACGACTGAAACTCAAGACTGAGTGGCCACAGTAGAAATGTACAACACAAAATGACAAATTAGCTTTAAAATGCATGTATTATGTAGCTACCTAACTAACTAATTACCTTCAAAAGCAAACAAAACTAATTTATATTTGATGTGGCAGATTGAAATTTGAAAGATTCCACATTTTCATATATGCCATAAAATGCTCTTTGGCTATCTATAAAATAAAATTAGGAACATGGTTGCAAGTATATATGCAAGCCATCTTGCACAATTCACACAATTACATTATCACAATAACTTGATTAGCGTTAGCTAGCAATCTATGTGCTGAGTCCCTGCAGCCAGGCTGTTAGTTTACGTTACCATGGCTACACATATAACCCTAAACACAAACGTACCTTGTAACTGTTAGACTGAGACCGATCGACTCGCCACCGAGCCTAAACAGCACCTCTGATTCATACTTTAATCATCTAGTGACCCCAACATATGTATACAGTCCATTCAAGGCAGAGCAATGTGGAACTGTTGTGCAAATCAACGTTAGCGATTAGCGTTAGCGATTAGCTATTAGCGTTAGCATTGCAAGCTAGCGATTTTTTTAGTAACATGGTTGCAAGTATATATGCAAGTTTAAATTTGGCATAGACCACATTTACATCTGGACACCCACACTTTGTCTTTGTTCAGCTGTTGTGTTAGATTAGGTACTTTTCGTTTCAATAGTAAGGGGGACCTCCAGGAGTGATCATTTTGTTTTCTCCTGCGAATGTGTAGTAATCCTAAATATATCTACATGTATTGACTGTGGCCTAAATGCTTGGATAGCGCCATCTATCAAATGATGTGCCAAATATTTAGCTTGGGCGTTCCTCGTTAGTATAACCGACAGTATCTCCGCCTCGGTTTTTCTACCAGCTGCTAACCAATACTACAAGGCCTCGAGGAAGTCCCGAGAAACGCGTTGGACTACTCATGAGGGGAAAGTGGCCCTGGGCTCAGGCTGTGTTCAGCATCGGAAAGCAATGGAAAGAGCACAACTCTATGACAACACCATTGATCTGAAGCTCAATGCTGATGCTGTCATGTAAATAGTTTTCTAATTAGCTATAAATATAAAAAATTCTGATCAACTGCATTCTTAAAATAACATTCCGGTTAAAACCCCACCCATTTCAAGACAACCCAACCCACTTCCGGGTAAAATCCTGTCAACCTCTGGGTTTGGCCCCGCCCACTCCAAGTACAGATACAGATAATTCATATTGTTAAGAGATAATGCTGTATTCGTACTCATCTTTATTAGACACTTCTTGAGTTAATGTTCCACTTTGTTGCCTGTACGTATGTAAAGTAACTACAGCTCTGACTTAATACAGGACTAATGTCTGAGATCGTACAGATCTTTCACCAGCTATATAACTATTCCCATACCGGGAGTTGAACCTGGGAAGACGCTTCTTAAGTAAGTTTTATCTTGAAGCTTTTGAGTGTTCTTTAGGTTTTTATCTGCTTTAACTATTACCGGACAGCGGAGGCACGGAGCAGAGCAGAGCGGCCGTTAGGGAGGAATCCTCCTCCGTGCTCGGCTCCATTTTGAACTGGCGGTAAAAAACTTAATGTCGGAACTTTATGACAAACAGAAATGTTGACAGGTTGATTTCTGTTAATAACAAACACAACTATAGTCAAAAGTGAAGGAGTTTAAGTACCTTGGGGTCTTGTTCGCGAGTGAGGGGACCATGAAGCGTGAGATTGGTCGGAGAATCGGATCAGTCGGTGCGGTATTACATTCCGTTTATCGCACCGTTGTGACGAAAAGAGAGCTGAGCCAGAAGGCAAAGCTTTCGATCTACCGGGCAATTTTTGTTCCTAACCTCACCTATGGTCATGAAGGCTGGGTCATGACCGAAAGAACGAGATCCAGGGTACAAGCGGCCGAAATGGGTTTCCTCAGGAGGGTGGTGGCGTCTCCCTTAGAGATAGGGTGAGAAGCTCAGTCATCCGAGAGGAGCTCGGAGTAGAGCCGCTGCTCCTTCTCGTCGAAAGGAGCCAGTTGAGGTGGTTCGGGCATCTGGTAAGGATGCCTCCTGGGCGCCTCCCTAGGGAGGTGTTCCAGGCACGTCCAGCTGGGAGGAGGCCTCGGGGAAGACCCAGGACTAGGTGGAGAGATTATATCTCCAACCTGGCCTGGGAACGCCTCGGGATCCCCCAGTCGGAGCTGGTTGATGTGGCTCGGGAAAGAGAAGTTTGGGGTCCCTTACTGGAGCTGCTGCCCCCGCGACCCGACTCCCGGATAAGCGGATGAAGATGGATGGATGGATGGATGAATCCTCTGTGCACGCCAAAGTTAGTCATGGAGTCCCACAAGGATCTGTGCTCGGTCCAATCCTGTTCACTTTATATATGGTTTCTTTAGGTAATAAGCATACAGCTGCAAACATGATTTTGGAGCCTCCCTGAGCCAAGGAAACATGCTGGGGGAAAAAGAACATAAGGACTCCGGGAATGATTCCCCAGAGCTAGGTTAGTAACAAGTATTTCTGGGACATGGATGCACATAAATCGAAAGATAGAAAGGCTTTAACAAGGCATCGCATGATTCGTAGCAGGACCGCAGCGACAGCTGCAAGCATGAGTTTGGAGCCTCCCTGATCCAAGGAAACATGCTGGGGGAAAAAGAACATAAGGACCCTGGAGAATGACTCGTCAGAGCTTGGTTAGTAACAAGCAATTCTGGGACATGCACACAAACAGAAAGATAAAGGAGAGAGGAGCTCAGTGTGTCAATGTTAGTCCCCCCGGCAGTCTAAAACTATAACAGCGTAACTAAGAGAGACAGGGTAAAGAGAGGAGCCTGGTTGGGCTAGAACTCTCCCCTGAGGGATCGGGCTGTACTGCAGTGCCTTCCTCTGGTTTTATTATATTATTGATTATATGGTAAATTAATCTGACAACTATGAAGAGAAGCGGAGAAAGGGAAGGGGTGCCATGTTTGCGGCTATACACGCTTCCGCGCCGGTCTAGGCAACACATCACATTATACCAAATCGCAGATGTGCCTTCATCAGTGGCAGTTCTACACAGAGGCCTAGAAATGTTGCTGGCCACCCCAAATAAAAAAAATATTAATTTATTAGGATTTTACCCACGAGCGCCAAGCAGAACTAATGTGCGACGCAACGTTCTACACAGGTAAATCAGAGCGGCGCACCCAAATACTGTAGGCTACCTGCCACACCCATAGGAATTTAAAAAATAATCTTTTGGAAATTGATCTTAATTAATTAATTTAATAAAAAGGAAAAATCCAACCCTTAAGGACATTGCACACTGCATTGTCCAGCAATGGTGGTACAGTGAACCCTCGCCACTTCGCGGTTCACTTATCGCGGATTCGCTATTTCGCGGATTTTCAAATGCATTTTTTTTTTTTTGGTGCATTGTGCTCTGCATTCTGATTCGCTAAAAACTCACTCCCGCTTCTTGTATCAAAACATGCTACGAATTGTGCTATCATTTTGTCGTCTCGTGCAGTTATGTGTACGTACATAAAACAGCTTGGCAAATTTACATTAAGTTGGCCAAATTATCTTGTAATTTCGAACATCTCCTAAACCCATAATGTCGACGAAACGGCCTGGACCGACAAAAGCACCTGCGGATGGGCCCAAACGGCGGAAGATGCTACCTATCTCAGATAAAGTTAAACTTCTGGACATGCTAAGGGAAGGTAAAAGCTATGCAGCCGTTGCTCGCCATTACGGAATCAATGAATCTTCCGTTCGTTACATAAAGAAGGAGGAAAAAAACATAAGGACGACAGCAGCAGTCAATTTTAATACGAATGCAAAAAGGGTTGTAACTGTCCGCAACAAGACCATGTTACGGATGGAGACGGCATTAGCTCTGTGGATTAATGACTGCAGGAAAAAAAACATAACCCTGGATACAAACGTTATCTGCACAAAAGCGAGAATGCTGTATGAAAACTTTGCTGTCAGTGACGGGGAAGAGGAAGAGGATGCCGGCCCTCAGCAAGTGCTGCTGACACAGTGGGAGAGGGATGCCAGGCCCCCAGCAAGTGCTGCTGACAAAGTGCCAAGCGCATTTAATGCAAGCAAGGGCTGATTTGAAAAGTTTAAGAAACGCTTTGGACTTAAAAATGTTTGTCTGCACGGTGAGATGGCGTCTGCGGATACCGCTGAGGCAGAAGCCTTCGTGAACAATAAATTCAAGGCGATCATTGAGGAGGGGGATATAAGCCCGAACAAGTTTTTAACATGGATGAGACTGCCTTATTTTGGAAACGAATGCCCTCCCGCACCTGCATCATGCAGGAAGAAGCCAAAGCCCCAGGATTTTAAGTTCACAAAGACCGTTTGACCCTGGCTATTGTGGGAAAATTAGTGATCAATGATTCATGTGTGGTGACAGTTTGAGAGAAGCGAAGGACACACGGGTGAGGTCACGTAAAAGCTGACTTGTATTCAATGCTATTGTTGGATAGTTAGGTGCTTGCATTAATGTTGCAAAACAGCTAGAATGTACTGAGAACAGAGTGTGCTTTGCAGCTGGGGCACAGCATCCTGAATACAGGAAAATATGAAACAAGGGAGGAACTGATAGAGTACAGGCAGGGCAGATTGCGAAACCACAATCAAGGCCACAGCACGCAAGATAACACAAGGGAGAAGGCCTGTTGTATGTGAAGAGACAGTTACTCAAGAAAGTAAAGTGAGCAGCAAAGGTGGGGGCTCCCAAGAAGAGAATGATTACAAAGGGACAGACAGAGAAAGGAGTGCCCCAGCAATAGTATAGCTAACCAATCAGGCTCCAGAAGGAGAACCTATTTCTATCTGAGCACGCCAATGTTAAAGTGCCTTTTTGGGGAATCTCTGCGCTAGGCAAGATTTCCATTTGGTCCGTGCACGTTTAACTGCCCGAAAAGCATTTAAATCTGTCTGCAGCGTCTTTAATAAATTTTTATATCCTAACTCAGTGGATTTGAAGTGACTCATTTCACAGAAGGATAAATTCTCCAACAAATTTGGTAGCAGAGGATGGTTGTCTAGAGATCCAGGAGAATTTCGCTGGATCCCGTATTGTACGGGCATTCAGCCCTACAGGACTAAAGGGTACGGGACCAGGAGGATTCGGGTCTGATCACACCGAGCGCTCAACAAAACAGGTAAGCAGAAGCCTTTTTAATTAAAATTCTGCGATTGATCAAAACAAAATTAAGTGTGATCAGACTGGATTTTTAACTGGTTCTAGTAAGCCTATTGTCAGACAGACCAAATGTGGGGCAGGGTAGGATGGTAGGATTGTGTGAACCTGAGAAAGGGTTAGAGACTTATATGAATACGTGGTAGGAGATTGATAGGAAAAGTGTAGGTTAGACATCGACTAAGAGAAGTCATGAGTTGAGTAGGAGAATGGTAGGGACAGTTAGTCTGAAGATAAATGGAGACATCGACTAAGAGAAGTCGTGAGTTGAGTAGGAGAATGGTAGGGACAGTTAGTCAGTAGTTAATTTTAGATGATACACCAATTCAAAGGAGTTCAGATACATTGAGTGATTTTACGGATGTTGTGACTGACTTGGTAATACCTGATTGTCCGTGTCCTGAGTCCGCCGCGGCTCCAGTAGTATTGATTAAGGGTAGAAAAGGCCACTTTATCACTTGTCATCAGCATGAAAGGTGGATATCAGCTGAACGAGACCTGAAACAATCGTTTGGAATACACGTTTTCATTGTATTGCTTTTCTCATTGGGATATTTGGCCCTATATTTGGTTCTAAGATATCGTAAGTGAATAAAATATAGAATAAAATATAGAATAAAATGACTACGGAGTATGGTAAATTGTTGTTGGAAGCATTGAAGAAGGAAGGAAAGAAGAATGATGTGAAAAGAGGAAAAGTGTTGGTTGAAGAGTGGGAAAAAGGTGGATGGGTGCCGGCCACCGGGGCGCCGTCCCCAGATCAATTAGGTCGGATAATTGAATATGAACAAGCCAAGTTAGACCATGCAGCAAAAGCAGCGGAGGAGGAACAAATGAAGGGGTTCAGAATAGGAAAGCCTAAACAGAAAAGGTACGAAGAAGAAAAGTTACAGTGGGGGATTGGGAACAGGCTGACCGAGGCAATGTCCAAGAAACTAACAAAGAACACACGCCAGACAGTAAAGCTCCAGACTCAAAACCAATCACAGAGAAAGGGGACCCCAACGTAGACTTCGCCCCCAGGCCTTCAAACCCATTCTATCCTGATCTGACTCAATATGTGAGCAGTCCTCCGGCGTATTCACCACCCACCCAAAATCCAACAAAATTCACAAGCCCAACGCCAGCAATACAGGCCCCCATTGTGACGGCCAGCCTCAGTCCAAACTCATTGCAGATAGATATGCCCACCGACCCCACAGTGAGAGATCTGACTAACCGAATTCAGGACTTAGAATGCTACCTTATGGTCCAGCGAAAGGCAGGGGAAGGTGCCAGACAGAGACAGGAACCAGCACAAGACCAGGAGCTTAGTACTCCGGGGCCATCTAGACCTCAAACACCACAAGGAGGGGCGGTGGGGTTCATACATGACAATCCAGAACATTTTCATGTCCCGAGCAGGCGTAGGGAAAGGATGTCACAGGAAGGTAGCAGAAAGGAAAAGTCACTGTTAAGAGAAGAAAGAGATAGCAGTAGTACTGATCAGGACTCGTCTCCTGACGTTCGCAGGAAAAGCCAGGCACACACTCAACCCCCCCCAATATCTGAAGGAGACCTAGAACTAAGGGGCGATTTTACCTGTACGTTGAGTGCCTTAGAAGGTCCTCGGCGTTCGACCAGAATCAGAGACAGACAGGTGGCAGATATTGACAGGACACAGAAAAAAGTTGAGCGCAAGCTTAATAAACAAATAGATCGGAGCATTAGAAAACTAGAGGAAGAGCTGATGCAGAGAAATCTCCTAAGTGGCGGAGAAGAGGACAGAGAAGAGAGGGGGGAGGGTGTGTTTCCTCTAAGGCCGGTGATGGGCGCAGGAGGAGGGGCCCTGATGTACAGACCTTATTCATTTGGGGACTTGGAATCCCTGGTCGCAAAGCTCCCCTCCCTAACTGGAGGAGCTGAACATTACAAAGAAGCACTGGATAGGCTAACTGCAGGGGTAGACCTCTGTCTGGGCGACTATAGGGCCATACTCTCTAGAACAATGGGCTCAGATGAGGCAAATCACGTACTAGCCGTAGCGGGAGTAGGGGTCACATGCCCTGCTCCCACACCAGCCACCCTATTCGGTCCCCAGTTGTGGGTAGAGTTACACCGTAGGTACCCCACCGCTGGAGATCTCTCTGCTTGGCATGATTTTAAGAGACAGGAGGGAGAGAATTTTGACACATACATAGACAGAGCAAAAAGAGTTTGGCAGAAGGCCATGCGCGAGCCTTGGGACCTCACACGCACCACCACTTCCCTATTCAGACATGGCGTAATACAGGGGCTGCCCACACCAGTTCAAAGGCAGCTAGAGGGAAGTAGTAGGGCTGAAATCCATGCCAGGGGACCAGTGGGCTGAGAGTGTGCGTCATTTCCTCGCCCAACACCAGAAATCGGCCTCCTCACAAGATGATGAGCTAAAGCAGCTACAAACCAAACTGCTAAAAAAACAGTTGGAAGACTTAAACAAACTTAAGACACAAAAGGCCAAACAACTCCCTATCACTGATACATCTGCTGCATTAGTGAAACCAGTGGTAGAAGCGGTGACTCAACTGTTGTAAAAGCCACAGAATCAGTGGCCGGCCCCTCCCCAACCCCCATGGCCCCCAGCCAACCAAAATGCCCCATATCAGCAATGGCAGAAGCCGTCAAGGGGAAGAGGAAATTTCCAAAAGGGGAGGGGGAGAGGGAGGACCCATGGCACCCCAACGAAACCAGCCCCACTTCCACTGTTATAACTGTGGCCAACTGGGCCACTATGCACGTGATTGCACCCGCCCACAGCAGCCCCAGCAACCGGAAATCACACGACATCCTGCCGAGCCATGGCCTGCATCTCCTGTAAACCAACAGCTGCAGCAACAATGGTATGATGAACAATGAAGTTTAGCTCCCACTGACTACCACTTTTCCCCCACATCAGAACCATTAATCACACTCACCATTGAAGGCAAAACACACACCATGCTAGCAGATACAGGAGCCACATTCTCTTGTTTAAACCACACTTTTTTCCCACCATCTGATAAAACTCAGTCAATTATGGGAGTCAGTGGGACCCCTATCTTACAATATTTTACTAACCCTTTGACCACCCACATGGGCCAACAGACACATAGCCACGCCTTCCTCATCTCACCCACATGCCCTGTTAATCTCCTGGGCCGTGACTTAATGTGTAAGTTCCACCTCACTATCTGGATGGATGGGGATGGCGTGCATGTTACCGACTCTCCACCACCCATGTCCACGACAACATTCCCCATTACTATATTGGCACTCACTCCAGCTCCAGTCCCACCATTGCATCAGTTTGTTTATTGGTTGCGCCTCATTCCATCAGGCCCCAACACTCCATCCATACAGCACACATTCCACCTCCTACGCCCACAGATATACAAACTTCACCCCTACATGACTCCACTCACTCATGTACACTGCACCTTACATGTGGCAGAAGATCTTGACACCCCATATCAGGATGACTGGGAAGATAACATGAAAGACCAGAAACAGCTCGTCTCGTGTCAAGCTATATACTGTGGAAAAGAAGGCGTGGCCGCACATGCACAGCTTACACGGTTTGGCGAACAGTGGTATAAGCTGTGGGACTCAGCAGTGCCTCATGTCACACTGGCTGTGGGTTTCGGGCAAGAAGCCAGAAGTTTGGGACCAATGGTGAAGAGAGCCATCACACAGGATTGGGATTACACAGCAGTGAAGGGCCTGTTTCAGTCTCGCCAAGAACCTGACCTGTGGTGTTTCAGATCACCACGGACAGTTGACCACGCTCAGCCAGAAGTCCTACCTCTCCCCAGAGAACAGGGCCTGCCACGCACGGACCACCCCAGTGCTCAGGCTGCCCTGGCTTCAGTTCCCACCGCAATGTTCACTAAGTCCCCCTACGATGCAGGACTGCTAGACACGCCCCCAGTGGTTGTCAACATCCAGAAAACCTTTCTCACCCGCATCTACCGCCCCCCCAGTACCGCCTCACCCCAGAGCAGGTGGACGGTATTGCACCTACTATCCAAGGACTACTGGAGGCAGGTGTTATATATCCCACCACCTCCAATTGGAACACTCCTATTCTTCCCGTTCCCAAGGCTGGGGGAAAGGGCTGGCGGATGGTCCAAGACTTCCGCCCCATAAATGATATCACTGTGCCTGCTGTGCACCCGGTCCCTGACCCCCACGTCTCCTTAATGTCTCTCTGCCCCTCCTTCACCCACTTCTCTGTCATCGACCTGGCCAATGCCTTTTTCTGTGTACCCTTGCATCCCTCTTCACAATATATGTTCGCATTCACCTACAATGGCCAACAGTACACATACACCAGACTACCACAAGGCTACAGAGATTCCCCAGGCCTCTTCAACCGCATATTGAAGACCCATCTGCTGGAATTACAACTTCCCACCTCTGTGATCCTCATACAGTATGTGGATGACCTGCTGCTCGCAGCAACGGATGCCGTCACGTGTGTCGACCATTCAGTCCAGCTGTTGCAGTTCCTCGCCACCAAGGGATACAAGGTCAAAAGAGAGAAACTCCAGATAGCCCGCAGACAAGTCCTCTTCCTCGGCAGAGACATCTCATCCGGAGCCCTGGGTGTCTCCCCCGCACACCGCCAGAGCATCCTCCATCACCCTCTTCCTCTGACTGTCTCTGACATGCTGTCCTTTTTGGGCCTGACAGGCTACAGCAGGTCTCACATCCCCGATTATACCAACCGGACAGTTTCCCTCAGAGCCCTGGTCGCGGAGGCAGGCAACAGAAACCTACAAGCATCCCTGAACTGGACCACTCAAGCAGAATCCGCCTTCTCGGACTTGAAACAGGCTCTGGCCCAAGCCGCCACCCTCACCTCACCAGACTATACCTTACCCTTTCACATGGATGTTTCTGAAAAACACGGCTTTTTGAACGCCGTTCTTTTTCAGAAAAAAGGGGGAGACAGACACGTACTGATGTACCATTCATCCAGACTGGACACAGTGGAAAAAGGCCAGACTTCATGCGCAAGATATATAGCAGCACTGGCTAAATCCATTGACAAAACTGCACATGTGGTGATGTGCCACCCACTGACCATACACACCACACACGGCGTGGTGGCCTTTCTCACAAGCACAGAGTTCTCATACAGCGCCACCAGAAAGAACAAGCTCCAACAGACCTGCACGCAGCCACACATCAGCTACACCACAGAAGGGATCAACATGGCAGATGCAATAGGGATGGAAGGAAGCCCACACAAGTGTGAGGAACTGGCGGCCATGGAAAGTAAAGTCAGAGATGACTTACAGAACGAACCACTAGGAGAGGCAGACATGTGGCTCTACACGGACGGATGTTGCTACAAGACAGAGGAAGGGACAAACCGCGCCTCATATGCGGTGGTCCAACAGAGCCCAGACGGCAGTCACCGCACGTTGGAATCAGGAATAATCCCCCAACCAGCCTCAGCACAAAAAGCGGAACTGCATGCACTCACAGCAGCGCTCAAGCTAGGAAAAGGAAAAAAGGTGAACATCTACACCGATTCTGCATACGCACATGGAACAGCACACCTGGATGAGTGATGTGGAAAAGGAGGGGTATCTGACATCAGCCGGAGCCCCCATAAAGCACCAGCAGGAAGTAATAGAGCTAGTTGCAGCCATGGAAGGACCAGAAGGTCTGGCCATCATGAAGTGTAAGGGACATGACCAATCCCAGGGGAGTAAGCGCGAAAACGAAGCAGCTGGCGCAGCAGCGAAAGAGGCTGGGGGATATACTCCCAAAATGATGATCACAACTGTGGAACCCAGAGTCATAGGCACACTCACGGAGAAAGACATAATGGACATGCAAACAAAAGCAGGTGCCTATGAATGGAATCAGTGGCAAAGACACGGGGCCACGAAAGATCATAAGGGTCTCTGGAGATCACATGAGGGAAAACTCGCAGCCTCGGCAGACATGTGCCGCCTCTTGTTGCCAGAGGCACACCGCCCACGCACGAGAGCAGGAAACAGACAATGGACAATATCATGCAGTTGTGGTGGCACCCAAACATGAGAGACATTGTGACCCATTACTGTCAGGAATGTGGGGTGTGTGGGGATTTCAACGCTAGAAAACCATACACGACCCTACAGGGCGCATTTCCGGTGCCCTCAGCCTGTTTCCAAGACATTAGCATAGACTACACAGACATGGGGGCAGAAAATGTAGTGCAGGGAAAAAGGTATTTGTTAGTGATGGTCGACAGGTTCTCAAGATGGGTGGAGGCAATCCCCACGAGACATGAGGATGCAAAGACAGTGGTAAAGTGGCTAAGGACAGAACTCATTCCCAGATACGGCGTTCCACGCCAAATCAGGTCAGACAATGGGTCCCACTTTAATAACAAGATGTTACAAGAAGTGGAACAAGCACTAGGAATAGTGCACACCTTTGGGTCGGTGTATCATCCCCAGTCTCAAGGACTGGTGGAGAGAGCCAACCAGACATTGAAAGCTAAGATAGCTAAAGTTTGTGCAGATAGCAAACTAAAGTGGGTAGATGCGCTTCCCTTGGCCCTCATGGCTATGAGGTCCGCAAAAGGGGGAGTCACTCATCTGTCGCCACATGAAATATTAACGGGTAGGAAAATGCCGGGCCCACCCAGTGATGGAGGTCATATGCCATCACTGGATGTGCAGCAGGTAGAAATGTCTGAATACATGAAAAAACTGACATCACTGGTTGCAGCTCTCTCCACACAGGTGCAGGCGGCGTACCAACAGAAGGAGGGCGGACAACCATCACCCCAGGTGAAGGTAGGTGACTGGGTCAGGGTTAAAGTTCACAAGAGAAAGTGGACTAACCCCAGGTGGACTGGACCGTACGAAGTGAAGGAGGTTACTTCACACTCGGTCCAGGTAAGAGGCAAAAGGGGGCTCCTGGCACCACCTGACGCATTGTGCCCCAGCCACCCCTCCTGAACGCTCATTAGCGTCCATTCGAGAATCAATTCGGCAAAATGTCAATTGACTGGAGACGTTGTTTTGGGGACCCAAGCAACACACACCCGACAGAAAGGGGAGGAAAAATGATGGGGGGAAAAAGACTCATAATAGTGGTGGTACTCCTGTTACTAGCGGGGGGAGTTTGGTGGGTGTGGGAAGCAAGGGCTGAGCATGATAGGGCAATGGCTAGTAAGACCAATACTTCCAGCACCACCCCCGAAGTCCCGTCAAGAAGACGCAGAAGCTCCCCCTCCCAAGCAAACAAACCTCCTCCCAGGTGTGGAGCCAAATTAGTGCTGAACTACACTAAGGGGTCCACCACATCATTCACTTTCGATTTATGTGCCCTAGTGGACTGTAAGGGCAACAATTACTCATATAAGGGAAAAGATATTTACTTATGTGATGGTCCTCAGGTAGTTCATTGTGAGACACAGGACAAGGCCCCACCAGTACAGGGACTCTGTAATAGTTGGTACTTAGTGGGATGGACCACCGGAGATTGGACCCCGTATGCCCCGTCGATTTGTGATAAAGATGACGGCTGGAGCGGCAGATATGTCTGTAGTTCCAGTGACTTTAAAAAACTGTCTATACAACGTGACTACTCTGCTTCTCAGAACCCTTTGACTCTCTCCCTAGATAAAGTAACCCAGAGTAGACAGGGTAACAATGTTTGGATGTTAGTAATGGGCATATACCAATCAGGGGACAACCAGCTGACCCCCTTCCAGATAAATTTGTTAGACCCAATATCTGATCCAACCCCTACGGCGTCATCAGATGACCAAAAGCCCCCTAAAATGGACAAGGGCCCGCTGAGAGACAGGGATGTGATAGTGAAAGACTTTTCCCAGATGAACCCCGAAGACTTACTAGAATTAACAGCGGGAGCGGGAGGGGACAACTTGTGGATTAAGTGGCTAGTCCAAAACGCCAAGGATCAAAATATGGAAGGCTGCGTGGCGTGCGCAGCAGCTAGGCCCACTATGTTCACCAACCCTGCCCCGTTATATCCAGACGCAGACCCCCAAGGCTATGAGTGTATCATAAATATGACAAAAAAAAACGAAAAAACGCCGCCCAACTGTACTACCTTAGCGTCCCTCCTCCCTCCAGGATTTGAAAAACCAGGCTATTTCACCGCCATAAAGGGGGAAGGGGCCAGATACCATTGCTTTAATTTCACAGGCACAGAACAAACCACCATAAAGTTAGGAAACATACCCCATGATTGGTGCAATGTTACTGTCCAGAATGCCGAGAGTCACATAGGTCCCATAGCAAGGACGGGACTATTTTATTATTGTGGAGGATTACGTATCTACTCACAAATTAAGTACCCAGACCGTACCAAAGGCTTATGTGCAATGGTGCGGTTGGCCATGCCCATCTCCCTAGTAGGTAAGCAAGTTAAATTCACCCATTCTCTATCTGTCCAGCTGACACTAAAGCGAAGAAGGCGCACCCTCACCAACGGAGCCCCGGAATTTGACCCATGGGCCAAAAGCCCTACTTATATGGACTGTATAGGAATACCAAGGGGCGTGCCAAATGAATTCAAATTAGCAGACCAAATTGCCGCAGGGTTTGAAAATATTCCCATTATATCTGCTCTATTTCCTATTACCCCAAGTAAGAATGTTGACAGAATTAACTTTGTACATTACAATGTTTTACGCTTAAGCAATGCTACTAGAGATGCGATTGAAGGTTTGGCAGAACAGATGGCGCCCACCTCCCTGATGGCCCTGCAGAACCGGATGGCGCTAGACATGCTACTGGCTGAGAAAGGCGGGGTCTGCTCCATGTTCGGAGATCTGTGCTGCACCGTCATCCCCAACAACACCGCACCAGATGGGAAAGTCACCAGGGCACTGAACCAACTCCGAGCTCTCTCCAAGGAAATGCATGAAGCATCAGGTGTAGACAATCCCCTAGAGGGATGGATGACTAGCATGTTTGGAAAATGGAAAAATCTCATTGCTGCCTGTTTGACCTCATTGGCTGTTTTCTCTGCTATTTTAGTAACCTGTGGCTGCTGCTGTATCCCGTGTCTCCGGACCCTCATCTCACGCCTCATCACCACCGCATTGTCTAAAGAAAAGGCCCCTCCGCCCTATACGGTGATGCCTCTCCTGACAATAGAGGAGCCGCCTGAAGATACGGACGGGAGCATGGCATTGTAGTCCTAAAGCGGGATTTTAGTAGCACGGTGAATTAGTAAATGTCTTCGCACCTTGCAGGTGCGAAAAGGGGGAATTTGTGGGAAAATGAGTGATTCATGTGTGGTGACAGTTTGAGAGAAGCGAAGGACACACGGGTGAGGTCACGTAAAAGCTGACTTGTATTCAATGCTATTGTTGGATAGTTAGGTGCTTGCATTAATGTTGCAAAACAGCTAGAAATGTATTGAGAACAGAGTGTGCTTTGCAGCTGGGGCACAGCGTCTTTTTTTTGTTCAAAGTATTTTTATTGAACATCTTATCAGATACAAGATACACTTTACAATAAATATCTTCTTTTTTTATGTTAACCAACCCAACCCACCCAGGAACAGTCTCCACCTGTTGCACTGATACAAATATTAATTTGAAAAAAAAAAACAATCATTAATATGTTTTAAAAAAGGGTAGCACAAGTACGTACAATATATTATTACTCTGAATTTGAGATTAGAGATGGATCCACCTTCCTAATTTGGTCCAGAACCGGTTGCCAGATATCAAAGAATTTGTAGGCACAACCTGCTGTAGCATATCTTATTTTTTCCATGGTCAGATTGTATAAAAGATCAGTGAGCCAAATTTTGAAAGTTGGAGGGGATTTATCTTTCCATTTAAGCAGTATCTGCCGTCGAGCCAGAAGAGTAGTGAATGCTATGAGGCTTTTATTATTTTGATTCAAGTGAAAATGCTGCAGCACAATGCCAAATACAGAGATCGTGGCCTCAGGCTCTATGATTGTCCCCAAAGTGTCAGAGAGAAATTTGAATATAGAACGCCAAAAATCTTTAAGTTTTGTTGTCAACATCCAGAAAACCTTTCTCACCCGCATCTACCGCCCCCAGTACCGCCTCACCCCAGAGCAGGTGGACGGTATTGCACCTACTATCCAAGGACTACTGGAGGCAGGTGTTATATATCCCACCACCTCCAATTGGAACACTCCTATTCTTCCCGTTCCCAAGGCTGGGGGAAAGGGCTGGCGGATGGTCCAAGACTTCCGCCCCATAAATTATATCACTGTGCCTGCTGTGCACCCGGTCCCTGACCCCCACGTCTCCTTAATGTCTCTCTGCCCCTCCTTCACCCACTTCTCTATCATCGACCTGGCCAATGCCTTTTTCTGTGTACCCTTGCATCCCTCTTCACAATATATGTTCGCATTCACCTACAATGGCCAACAGTACACATACACCAGACTACCACAAGGCTACAGAGATTCCCCAGGCCTCTTCAACCGCATATTGAAGACCCATCTGCTGGAATTACAACTTCCCACCTCTGTGATCCTCATACAGTATGTGGATGACCTGCTGCTCGCAGCAACGGATGCCGTCACGTGTGTCGACCATTCAGTCCAGCTGTTGCAGTTCCTCGCCACCAAGGGATACAAGGTCAAAAGAGAGAAACTCCAGATAGCCCGCAGACAAGTCCTCTTCCTCGGCAGAGACATCTCATCCGGAGCCCTGGGCGTCTCCCCCGCACACCGCCAGAGCATCCTCCATCACCCTCTTCCTCTGACTGTCTCTGACATGCTGTCCTTTTTGGGCCTGACAGGCTACAGCAGGTCTCACATCCCCGATTATACCAACCGGACAGTTTCCCTCAGAGCCCTGGTCGCGGAGGCAGGCAACAGAAACCTACAAGCATCCCTGAACTGGACCACTCAAGCAGAATCCGCCTTCTCGGACTTGAAACAGGCTCTGGCCCAAGCCGCCACCCTCACCTCACCAGACTATACCTTACCCTTTCACATGGATGTTTCTGAAAAACACGGCTTTTTGAACGCATGCTTCTTTTTCAGAAAAAAGGGGAGACAGACACGTACTGATGTACCATTCATCCAGACTGGACACAGTGGAAAAAGGCCAGACTTCATGCGCAAGATATATAGCAGCACTGGCTAAATCCATTGACAAAACTGCACATGTGGTGATGTGCCACCCACTGACCATACACACCACACACGGCGTGGTGGCCTTTCTCACAAGCACAGAGTTCTCATACAGCGCCACCAGAAAGAACAAGCTCCAACAGACCTGCACGCAGCCACACATCAGCTACACCACAGAAGGGATCAACATGGCAGATGCAATAGGGATGGAAGGAAGCCCACACAAGTGTGAGGAACTGGCGGCCATGGAAAGTAAAGTCAGAGATGACTTACAGAACGAACCACTAGGAGAGGCAGACATGTGGCTCTACACGGACGGATGTTGCTACAAGACAGAGGAAGGGACAAACCGCGCCTCATATGCGGTGGTCCAACAGAGCCCAGACGGCAGTCACCGCACGTTGGAATCAGGAATAATCCCCCAACCAGCCTCAGCACAAAAAAGCGGAACTGCATGCACTCACAGCAGCGCTCAAGCTAGGAAAAGGAAAAAGGTGAACATCTACACCGATTCTGCATACGCACATGGAACAGCACACCTGGATGCAGTGATGTGGAAAAGGAGGGGTATCTGACATCAGCCGGAGCCCCCATAAAGCACCAGCAGGAAGTAATAGAGCTAGTTGCAGCCATGGAAGGACCAGAAGGTCTGGCCATCATGAAGTGTAAGGGACATGACCAATCCCAGGGAGAGTAAGCGCGGAAACTAAGCAGCTGACGCAGCAGCGAAAGAGGCTGGGGGATATACTCCCAAAATGATGATCACAACTGTGGAACCCAGAGTCATAGGCACACTCACGGAGAAAGACATAATGGACATGCAAACAAAAGCAGGTGCCTATGAATGGAATCAGTGGCAAAGACACGGGGCCACGAAAGATCATAAGGGTCTCTGGAGATCACATGAGGGAAAACTTCGCAGCCTCGGCAGACATGTGCCGCCTCTTGTTGCCAGAGGCACACCGGCCCACGCAGAGCAGGAAACAGACAATGGACAATATCATGCAGTTGTGGTGGCACCCAAACATGAGAGACATTGTGACCCATTACTGTCAGGAATGTGGGGTGTGTGGGGATTTCAACGCTAGAAAACCATACACGACCCTACAGGGCGCATTTCCGGTGCCCTCAGCCTGTTTCAAGACATTAGCATAGACTACACAGACATGGGGGCAGAAAATGTAGTGCAGGGAAAAAGGTATTTGTTAGTGATGGTCGACAGGTTCTCAAGATGGGTGGAGGCAATCCCCACGAGACATGAGGATGCAAAGACAGTGGTAAAGTGGCTAAGGACAGAACTCATTCCCAGATACGGCGTTCCACGCCAAATCAGGTCAGACAATGGGTCCCACTTTAATAACAAGATGTTACAAGAAGTGGAACAAGCACTAGGAATAGTGCACACCTTTGGGTCGGTGTATCATCCCCAGTCTCAAGGACTGGTGGAGAGAGCCAACCAGACATTGAAAGCTAAGATAGCTAAAGTTTGTGCAGATAGCAAACTAAAGTGGGTAGATGCGCTTCCTTGGCCCTCATGGCTATGAGGTCCGCAAAGGGGGAGTCACTCATCTGTCGCCACATGAAATATTAACGGGTAGGAAAATGCCGGGCCCACCCAGTGATGGAGGTCATATGCCATCACTGGATGTGCAGCAGGTAGAAATGTCTGAATACATGAAAAAACTGACATCACTGGTTGCAGCTCTCTCCACACAGGTGCAGGCGGCGTACCAACAGAAGGAGGGCGGACAACCATCACCCCAGGTGAAGGTAGGTGACTGGGTCAGGGTTAAAGTTCACAAGAGAAAGTGGACTAACCCCAGGTGGACTGGACCGCACGTGAAGGAGGTTACTTCACACTCGGTCCAGGTAAGAGGCAAAAAGGGGGGCTCCCTGGCACCACCTGACGCATTGTGCCCCAGCCACCCCTCCTGAACGCTCATTAGCGTCCATTCGAGAATCAATTCGGCAAAATGTCAATTGACTGGAGACGTTGTTTTGGGGACCCAAGCAACACACACCCGACAGAAAGGGGAGGAAAAATGATGGGGGGAAAAAGACTCATAATAGTGGTGGTACTCCTGTTACTAGCGGGGGAGTTTGGTGGGTGTGGGAAGCAAGGGCTGAGCATGATAGGGCAATGGCTAGTAAGACCAATACTTCCAGCACCACCCCCGAAGTCCCGTCAAGAAGACGCAGAAGCTCCCCCTCCCAAGCAAACAAACCTCCTCCCAGGTGTGGAGCCAAATTAGTGCTGAACTACACTAAGGGGTCCACCACATCATTCACTTTCGATTTATGTGCCCTAGTGGACTGTAAGGGCAACAATTACTCATATAAGGGAAAAGATATTTACTTATGTGATGGTCCTCAGGTAGTTCATTGTGAGACACAGGACAAGGCCCCACCAGTACAGGGACTCTGTAATAGTTGGTACTTAGTGGGATGGACCACCGGAGATTGGACCCCGTATGCCCCGTCGATTTGTGATAAAGATGACGGCTGGAGCGGCAGATATGTCTGTAGTTCCAGTGACTTTAAAAAACTGTCTATACAACGTGACTACTCTGCTTCTCAGAACCCTTTGACTCTCTCCCCTAGATAAAGTAACCCAGAGTAGACAGGGTAACAATGTTTGGATGTTAGTAATGGGCATATACCAATCAGGGGACAACCAGCTGACCCCCCCTTCCAGATAAATTTGTTAGACCCAATATCTGATCCAACCCCTACGGCGTCATCAGATGACCAAAAGCCCCCTAAAATGGACAAGGGCCCGCTGAGAGACAGGGATGTGATAGTGAAAGACTTTTCCCAGATGAACCCCCGAAGACTTACTAGAATTAACAGCGGGAGCGGGAGGGGACAACTTGTGGATTAAGTGGCTAGTCCAAAACGCCAAGGATCAAAATATGGAAGGCTGCGTGGCGTGCGCAGCAGCTAGGCCCACTATGTTCACCAACCCTGCCCCGTTATATCCAGACGCAGACCCCCAAGGCTATGAGTGTATCATAAATATGACAAAAAGAAAAATACCGCCCAACTGTACTACCTTAGCGTCCCTCCTCCCTCCAGGATTTGAAAAACCAGGCTATTTCACCGCCATAAAGGGGAAGGGGCCAGATACCATTGCTTTAATTTCACAGGCACAGAACAAACCACCATAAAGTTAGGAAACATACCCCATGATTGGTGCAATGTTACTGTCCAGAATGCCGAGAGTCACATAGGTCCCATAGCAAGGACGGGACTATTTTATTATTGTGGAGGATTACGTATCTACTCACAAATTAAGTACCCAGACCGTACCAAAGGCTTATGTGCAATGGTGCGGTTGGCCATGCCCATCTCCCTAGTAGGTAAGCAAGTTAAATTCACCCATTCTCTATCTGTCCAGCTGACACTAAAGCGAAGAAGGCGCACCCTCACCAACGGAGCCCCTCGAATTTGACCCATGGGCCAAAAGCCCTACTTATATGGACTGTATAGGAATACCAAGGGCGTGCCAAATGAATTCAAATTAGCAGACCAAATTGCCGCAGGGTTTGAAAATATTCCCATTATATCTGCTCTATTTCCTATTACCCCAAGTAAGAATGTTGACAGAATTAACTTTGTACATTACAATGTTTTTACGCTTAAGCAATGCTACTAGAGATGCGATTGAAGGTTTGGCAGAACAGATGGCGCCCACCTCCCTGATGGCCCTGCAGAACCGGATGGCGCTAGACATGCTACTGGCTGAGAAAGGCGGGGTCTGCTCCATGTTCGAGATCTGTGCTGCACCGTCATCCCCAACAACACCGCACCAGATGGGAAAGTCACCAGGGCACTGAACCAACTCCGAGCTCTCTCAAGGAAATGCATGAAGCATCAGGTGTAGACAATCCCCTAGAGGGATGGATGACTAGCATGTTTGGAAAATGGAAAAAATCTCATTGCTGCCTGTTTGACCTCATTGGCTGTTTTCTCTGCTATTTTAGTAACCTGTGGCTGCTGCTGTATCCCGTGTCTCCGGACCCTCATCTCACGCCTCATCACCACCGCATTGTCTAAAATAGAAAGGCCCCTCCGCCCTATACGGTGATGCCTCTCCTGACAATAGAGGAGCCGCCTGAAGATACGGACGGGAGCATGGCATTGTAGTCCTAAAGCGGGATTTTAGTAGCACGGTGAATTAGTAAATGTCTTCGCACCTTGCAGGTGCGAAAAGGGGGAATTTGGGAAAATGAGTGATTCATGTGTGGTGACAGTTTGAGAGAAGCGAAGGACACACGGGTGAGGTCACGTAAAAGCTGACTTGTATTCAATGCTATTGTTGGATAGTTAGGTGCTTGCATTAATGTTGCAAAACAGCTAGAAATGTATTGAGAACAGAGTGTGCTTTGCAGCTGGGGCACAGCGTCTTTTTTTTGTTCAAAGTATTTTTATTGAACATCTTATCAGATACAAGATACACTTTACAATAAATATCTTCTTTTTTTTTTTTATGTTAACCAACCCAACCCACCCAGGAACAGTCTCCACCTGTTGCACTGATACAAATATTAATTTGAAAAAACAAAAACAATCATTAATATGTTTTAAAAAGGGTAGCACAAGTACGTACAATATATTATTACTCTGAATTTGAGATTAGAGATGGATCCACCTTCCTAATTTGGTCCAGAACCGGTTGCCAGATATCAAAGAATTTGTAGGCACAACCTGCTGTAGCATATCTTATTTTTTCCATGGTCAGATTGTATAAAAAAGATCAGTGAGCCAAATTTTGAAAGTTGGAGGGATTTATCTTTCCATTTAAGCAGTATCTGCCGTCGAGCCAGAAGAGTAGTGAATGCTATGAGGCTTTTATTATTTTGATTCAAGTGAAAATGCTGCAGCACAATGCCAAATACAGAGATCGTGGCCTCAGGCTCTATGATTGTCCCCAAAGTGTCAGAGAGAAATTTGAATATAGAACGCCAAAAATCTTTAAGTTTTGGGCAGAGCCAAAACATGTGAGACAGAGTGCCTGGCTCAACTTCACATCTATCACAGTAAGGGTCTATGTCTGATTTAAATTTTGCCAGCTTTACTTTAGACCAATGCAGTCTGTGAACAACCTTAAATTGAATAATTCGATGTCTTTGACATATTGAAGATGAGTGAATATTTTTCAATATAGATTCCCATATATCCTCAGAGATTCCTGTAGCCAGTTCCTCTTCCCACAATCTTTTCACATGAGCCAGAGGTCCCGTATTGTGAGTATTCATTGCACCATAGATTTTACCAATGGCCCCCTTGGAGTATGGGTTCACTTTTAGAACAGTGTCAAGAAGTGACTCAGGTGGTAATGAGGGGAAGTGACTAACAGATGATGCGACAAAACTGCGAGTTGGAGAAATTTGAAGAAATGAGCGTTGGGAATTTGGAATTTGGTTTTCACTTGTTGAAAAGTTGCAAAAGTGCCTTCAATATATATATCCCTTAGTACCTTAAGGCCTTTTACAGACCAGGCACCAAAAGAATCATCTATAATAGAAGGAGTAAACAAGTGATTCCTTACTATGGGAGCATAGACTGAGATATCATTAAGTGAGAAATGCCTTCTGAACTGCCCCCATATTTTTAAGGAGTGCTTAACCACTGGATTCTGAGAGTATTTATATATTGGATGAGGTGATGGCAATGTTGAGCAGAGCAATGCATGCAAAGATGCAGGATGGCATGACAAATTCTCAAGAGACAGCCATTTAGGACCACCAGCATGTGAGTTAAGCCAATACAACATAGAACGCGCATTGGCTGCCCAATAGTAGTACTGAAAATTGGGTAATGATAAACCTCCATGTTCTCGGTGTCGCTGTAGGATACTTTTTGCGGATGCGTGCATTCTTCCCATTCCATATAAAAAGCTGATATCAGCCTGTCTGTCAGTAGGAAAAACGATTTAGTTAAAAATATTGGAATACACTGGAAGAGATATAAAAATCTAGGTAGGATGTTCATTTTGACGGTGTTTATCCTACCTCCTAATGATAGCGGTAATGTACCCCAGCGCTCAAAATCTTGTTTTATTGAGTCTATCAATGGAATAAAATTTGTTTTATATAGGTTCTTATAATTACTAGTGACCCATATGCCTAAATACTTAAATTTATCTTTAGTCAATTTAAATGGCAAGGAGTTAAATGTGATAAGTCTGGCTGCAATGTTAATCGGCACAAGTTCACTTTTTTGCATGTTTATTTTATAACCTGATATTCTTCCAAAACTACCAAGTAATGACAGTAGTCGAGGCAGGGTCTCAAGTGGTTCAGACACATATAAGAGGGTATCATCCGCATAAAGGGACACTTTGTGTTCAGATTCATCTCTCAGTATGCCTTTAATAGTACTATCGGACCGTATTGCCACTGCCAGGGGCTCAATCATCAGCGCAAATAATAAGGGGGAAAGTGGGCAACCTTGTCTAGTCCCCCCGGCCTAATGGAAAAAGGATGATATATTATTGTTTGTCCGAATCGCTGCTTCAGGAGAAGCATATAAAACATTAATCCATGAGATGAATTTTGCACCAAAGCCAAATTTCTTCAAGGTATAGAAAGAGGTAGTCCCACTCCACCCGGTCGAATGCCTTTTCAGCATCAAGTGACAAAAGCACCTCAGGTATATCGGATGGAGTGGGATGGTGGAGGATATTTAAAAGTCTGCGTATATTATGAAATGAATATCGATTTTTTGATAAAGCCAGTCTGATCATCAGATACTATTGAGGGTATAACAAATTCTAATCGACATGCTAAGAGTTTGGCAAATATTTTACTATCAACGTTTAATAATGAGATAGGTCGATATGAACTACAATCTAACTTACTTTTACCCTTTTATGAATTAAAGAAATAACAGCTTGCCTCATGGTTTCTGGTAATGACCCAGAGATGGAGGACTCTTCATAAACAGCCAGTAAAACAGGGGAAAGTTCTGAGGAGAATTTTTGAAAAATTCGCTCGGAAAGCCATCAGGCCCCGGCGATTTCCCACTTTGCGTAGTGGCAATTGCTTTTAATACTTCGGCCTTCGAAAATGGTCTTTCCAAATCCGAGGTAAATTGCTCACCAATGGTGGGCAAAGTAAATTTGCAAAAAAAATGAGTCGAACAATACCTCATTTCTACTGGACTCAGACGTGTATAATTGCGGTAGTATTCCATAAACCTATGATTAATCTCCAATGGATCGGTTAATTTTTTTGTCGTGTTCATCAATAATTTCAAGGATCGACTGATCAACACTTTGTTGCCGTAATTGATGAGCTAAGATTTTCCTATCTTTTCGCCGTGTTCATAGGACTTGTGTCTGGATTTATTCAAAAGGTTCTCAATGAGTTTTGTGGATAACAGATTGAATTCTGTCTGAAGAGCCAATCGTTCCTTAAATAAATCAGCTGATGGCGAGTGTGAGAGAACTCCATCGATTTGTAAGATATCACCTTCTATCTTTTTTAGCCTAATCTGTTGTTGTTTCTTTACACTGGCACTATACGATATGATTTGGCCTCTGAGATAGGCTTTTAGCGTTTCCCAAATTAGACAGTAGGACACCCCTGGGGTCCGATTACACTCAAAAACTCCTGTATTTCCTTGAGATAAATTTAACAAACTCAGTATCCGAGAGAAGTAATGTGTTAAATCGCCATGGCCGATATCCACTGCTTGTAGTAGGCAAGCTTAAGGTAATTGACAGTGGTGCGTGGTCCGATATCACTATTGCCTGGTATTCACATTTGTTGACTAATGAAAGTAAGCCATTATCAATAAAAAATAATCGATTCGAGAGTATGTTTTGTGAACTGGTGAATAAAAGGAGTAGCACCTACGTCCAGGATTCTGAAAGCGCCAAACATCAGTCATTCCGTAGGTTTTTAGAAGCTGATTAAGCACTACTGTTGAGCGAGTTGGTTGCATGGTCTTGGGTGAACTACGATCCAGTGAGGGCGACAGTACACAATTAATATCTCCTCCAAGTATAAGATGATGTGAATCTATATCAGGTATTCGAGAGAAGAAGCTGGTAAAAAATGCACTGTCATCCCAGTTAGGTGCGTACACATTCGCTAGAATTACTGGGGTACAGTACAGTCTACCTACTACTATTATATAACGGCCAGCAGAGTCAGCATCTACTTTTGACACTACAAATGGGATGGATTTCTTGACCAAGATAGCCGTCCCTTTAGATTTAGAATGGAAAGAAGAATGAAAAGATTGTCCCACCCATCCTACTCTCAGTCTAAAAATGGTCAAACGTGTTCAAATGGGTTTCTTGCAAGAAGGCAATATCTGCATTCAGCTCCTTAAGGTGTGAAAGTACTTTTCTGCGTTTCACTGGGTGATTAAGAGATTTAACGTTCCAGCTGACAAAGTTTATCTGGCAAGCACCTGATGTATTAGTGTGAGCTTTCATTTATATTAATGTTTATAAGTATTTATAAATAATAGTGTGGATCCAGAATAAGTAACACTTGTGCAACGTGCAAAAGAAAAAAAAAATAGGAGCAATCAAGTTAGTGCAACAGTAACCTCCCCAGTCACCAACCAGAACGTGGTGAAAAAATATCCCCTCGCAAACAGCAAATCCACACATAAAGTGCTTATAAGGAACTCTAGCTCTGCAGTTTGTTCTGCACAGGCATGTTAACAAAGTACTTAATATAACCCCAATATGTCAAATCGGATAGAGAAATAAAGGAAAAGTGGTACTTTTATCTTCTGATAGTCCCTAAGACCAAAAGACAGTCCGCCGACAGTAGAAAGAGAGACTTGAAAAAGCGAGGCTAAGCCACCTCACGCAGAATGTTGCCCTTAACATACGCCATGGCTTCCACTGAGTCTTCAAACTGCTTATCCATCCCGTTGTATGAGATCCGAAATCGGGCTGGGTGCAGGAGCCCATAGCGACCCCCTCTCGTCCCCTCGTAACAGTTTACGGACCTCGTTGAACGCCGACCTCGCCGGGCTACACTCGGTGGGTAGTCAGGAAAGATGAGTATAGCTGAGCCGTTGTGTTGTAGCGGGCCAGATTCTCGTGCAAGGCGGAGGATTTCAACACAGTCTTGATAGTAGTGTAGTTTTGCTATAATCGCTCTTGGTTTTCCACCCACCCGCTTCGCCTGTAGACTGCGGTGAGATCTGTCGATCAGCACATCTTTATCCATCTTAAGGACTTCTTTGAGCAGCCTTGAGACCGAAGCAGGGGTACTGGAGCCATTTTCCTCAGCTACATTCATAATGCGAATATTTGACCTCCGCATTCGTCCTTCCATATCCAAACATTTCTCCTGTAGGCTTTTAACACTTTCCTCCAGTTTGCGCACAGTGCCTTGTAGCTCCGTGATATCATCCGAACAACCTGAGAGTCCTCTTTCCACATCCGACACCGTTGTTCTAATCACGTCCAGGTCTGATCGAAAAGCTAATGTGTTGTTAGCTATCTCCTGTCTAACTGCTTGTAGCTCCGACCTAACACCATCAAATTCTTTAGCCATGATAGATTTTAACTCGGTTTGGAAAAGCGTGGTCATCTCCGTTTTTATAGAGGACAGCAACTCTTTCTTCATCTCCGTCGCCATATCAGTTTGTCGAGCTCGTTCAGTCATCTCGGCGTGGTGTTAGCTTCGTTGCTAACGGTAGGAGTGTCGGCGCCGTCTTGCTAGCAGAGGCTTTGCTCATATTTGTATTTGCGCAGGTTGCTCGCCATTTACGTTTGTCAGGGAATAGATCGTCCTCGGATATGCAGAACAGTCTTTGGTAGTCTCGTGGTATCACACAGTCAACCAAAGCACCATTTAAAAAAGGGTAAAACATAAATTTGTGCAGAGCTCGCTGAACTTGCGACCTACTCCATTGCCTGCGCCCGGAAGTCCCCCGCACAGCGTCTTTAACAGAAAATATGAAGCAAGGGAGGAACTGACACACACACACACACACACACACACACACACACACACACACACACAGACAGAGTACAGGCAGGGCAGATTAAACCACAGTCAAGGCCGTAGCACGCTAGATAACACAAGGGAGAAGGCCTGTTGAATGTGAAGAGACAGTGAGCAGCGAGGGGGGGCTCCCAAGAAGAGAATGATTACAAAGGGACAGGCAGGTTAAGGAGTGCCCCAGCAAGAATATAGCTAACCAATCAGGCTCCAGAAGGAGAACCAATATCTATCTGAGCACACCAATGTTAAAGTGCCTTTTTGGGGAATCTCTGCGCTAGGCAAGATTTCCATTTGGTCCGTGCACGTATAACTGCCAGGAAAAGCATTTCGTCTGTCTGCAGCGTCTTTAATAAATTTTTATATCCTAACTCAGTGGATTTGAAGTGACTCATTGCACAGAAGGATAAATTCTCCAACAGTATGCCTAAAATAAGAACATATCGATAACATCTCCCCCAGCACAACGGTTCTCAAGAGCCCTCCAGAAAAAGCTCAGCTGGGCTACTTTTCTCCGATTTTTAGTAGGTTAGCCTACATATCCAATCTTGAAAACACCCCCACCCATCTCACAAACCCACTCCTGCTTAACATACCTGTTTTGTTATCAAACTAATCTGGACTTAATTTATGTGTTTATCATTCTCGATAGGATCAGTTCATTTCCTAGGCATAATAATCTGAATGAAATCTGAAAATTTCTATTTTGTTTATTGCTGTGCATTTCTCAACACCAAGTGAAGTAGTTTTTCCTTGCACCTGTAAATAAAAAGGACCTAGGCCTACTGTAACAAGTGTCATGAAAAAAAAAATTATGTTGTGATTTTAAACAAGTCATTCTTCTCAAATCTCTAAAATCAGGATTAATAACCTGCCCAGCAGCATGTTACTGGTTTAACATATTTAATTCAAATTACCTGTCTTGTGCCCACCACTTCAAATCATTTGCATAATAAATTATACACTGTAGGCCTAAAAGTCTCTGATATTAATTTAAAAAATGGTTATGGCCTAATGGTTGAAAAACTTTCCAAGAATACACTCACTTTGTAGTTTGTGTGGCATACCATTCACACACATATACAATACACACACACACACACTATTGGCGCTGGACCTCTGCTTGCTCTCTGGTGCAATTTTGGAGAACACAAGAAAAGCTTCTGTGTTAAACTGTTAAACTCTCCTTTTATTTCACCTGTTTTTCAGGAATTTAAATGTGTTACATTAGCTCATCATGCATTTTATATAGAACAGAACATTGTATAGCAATAAGAACTAACTTCACTAACAATTATTAGGCCTACACTGCTTTAAAATGTACTAATAATGTTATCACTTTTGGGAGCAATGATGGCTAATGGTGTTTCTGCTTATACCATGTAATTGCAGTTACAATGTAGAGACTGTTAACCAACCACAGCAACTACAAAACTTCAATCAGCATTATGGGATTCTGCAGTGAGGATGGCTAAGCAGACTATTGGGACTATAAAGGCCTACTCTGTCGACCATTCAGGAACTGGCCCAGAAAATATGCCTGTCAAATGTAAAGGGCATCATCAAAGACCCACTCACCCTGATCCCAGACTGTTTTCCCACTTCCCCTCTGGCAAGAGGTACTGAAGTCTGAAGACAAGGACTGCAAGGTTAAAAAGAGCTTCTTTCCCCACTGCTGTCAGACTATGAACAATAAAAGGCTACCCACTAAAACAGACAAATCAGTTTGATTACTACGTACATAATTATCTGTTTGAATGCACCTTATTCTCAACTGCACTATTTAAAGAAGGAAACTTTTGGAAAAACTGAAAAATTAAATATAACAAGTTAATGGTGGTGGGAAATACATTAAGCATTACTCAAGTACTGTACAATTTTGAGATAGGCCCTACTTGTGTATAGGCTGAGGAATTTAATTTATGCTACTTTACAGTTCAACTCCACTGCAATTCAGAAACAAATTTTACTTCTCACTCCACATTTTACACCTTAACTTACCAGATTAAAATATTAATCAACGAATACATTACTTTACCCATAAAGACAGTTTAAACTACCTTTACCAGCTCAAACAATTAAGGGATGAACATATTTTACATACACACACACATATCTAAACATGTGTAGGTGTACACGCATATAATCTTAGGGAATTTGATTGTTTTTAGTACATCTTCGCTTAGTTGTCTATGGGACAAGGTGGTAGCTTCTTCCAAGCAGGAACTACAAGGTCACAGACTTGGTAAGTTTAACAGTTGGTCTAAGCAACCCATGAGTGACGAGCAAGCTGAGACTTTGCCGCCATTCGGTATCCGATAAGCGCTGATTGGTTAAACCGAACGGCATATTTGAGGGGTACTTAAATGAAAACCGCGAAAACTTTTATCTTTCCGACAACCTTTTCTTCGAAAAGGTAATGTTAAAATCCTAAGTTAATTTACCGAGCTTTCTACAAGGTTTATCAATAGTCATTTAGATTACGGTAATGGATACGAACGCTACTTTGACATTTACTACGTAACGTTAGCTAGCTACGTATTTCGTCTGTCGTTTAACTCGCTACTAACGTCTAATGGCAGTTAACCTAACTGCTAGCTAGCTAGCTGTTTGTGGATACAATGCTAATGTAAATAAAATACAGCGTAGCTAGTTGGACTTTATGGCTAACCAATAGTTAGTGACGCTAAGAACTCGACCAGCATTTCAATAATGCTGTAATGTCACTAAAGATTGTGTTTGCTTTAATTTTGACAGCTGGGAACGTTACCTGAAAGTCAAAAGCCCCCTTCTCTATCCCCCTCCGCCTTCATATCATTCAAGAAAGATCCAGGGTGAGGTCTTCAAACGGTCATAAATTCTTCAAATAAAATGCTTTATGATACGAAAACAATACTATTAGAATGTAGCCATCACTAGTGGACATGACAACACTCAAATACACTGTTCTAATACATTTGTTTACAGTGGAAATACTGCATTAACTCACAACAAAATTTCAAATGTTATGACATGAGAAAAAAAACATTAAAGAATGAAAGGAACTTTGTTTAAAAGGTGTGGTACATAAAAGAAATGTAGTCCAATTTCAGAAGCATGACACAGGTTATGAGTCTCTGTTTTTGATCATGACATCAATGGTCTTTTGGCATACACACACTATTATTTTTAGTAATTCATTTTGTAAATCAAGTTAACTTCCTGCAAAGGTAATGTGAATTTTAAAAATGTTTATACACACGTATATATCTATCTTGATGCTTTAATTTAAAAAATGGAAAGTTCCCTTGGCCTTTGGAATTAAAATAGCCCACATTAAATACCCTTCACCATATCTAGAGAATGGCATGGTTTTATTCCAGTTAGCCTAACTGCTGGTTAGATTTAATTAAGGCATCAACCTCCAAAAGAGAGAGAGAGAGAGAGAGAGAGAGAGAGAGAGACACACACACACAGAAAGAGAGAGAGAGAGACACACACGGAGAGAAAGAGAGACACACGGAGAGAAAGAGAGAGAGACACGGAGAGAAAGAGAGAGAGACACACAGAGAAAGAGAGAGAGACACACAGAGAAAGAGAGAGACACAGAGAGAGACACACAGAGAGAGAGAGACACACAGAGAGAGAGACACACAGAGAGAGAGAGAGTCACAGAGAGAGAGACACACGGAGAGAGAGACAGACACACACACACAGAGAAAGAGAGACACACAGAGAAAGAGAGAGACACACAGAGAAAGAGAGAGAAAGAGACACAGAGAGAGAGAGAGACACACAGAGAGAGAGAGACACACAGAGAGAGAGACACACAGAGAGAGAGAGACACACGGAGAGAAAGAGAGACACACGGAGAGAAAGAGAGAGAGACACACAGAGAAAGAGAGAGAGACACAGAGAAAGAGAGACACAGAGAAAGAGAGACACACGGAGAGAAAGAGAGACACACGGAGAGAAAGAGAGACAGAGAAAGAGAGAGACACAGAGAAAGAGAGAGACACAGAGAAAGAGAGACACACGGAGAAAGAGAGAGACACAGAGAAAGAGAGAGACACACAGAGAAAGAGAGAGAGACACAGAGAAAGAGAGAGAGACACAGAGAAAGAGAGAGACACACAGAGAAAGAGAGAGAGACACACAGAGAAAGAGAGAGAGACACAGAGAAAGACAGACACACAGAGAAAGAGAGAGACACAGAGAAAGAGAGAGAGACACAGAGAAAGAGAGAGACACACACAGAGAGAAAGAGAGAGACACACACAGAGAAAGAGAGAGAGACACAGAGAGACACAAACGTTAGAATTTGCTATTATCTTTGCAGTAAAAGTTAACTTGATTTACAGTCCATAATTGCTAATGGGCAATTAAAAATAAAAGTTTGGCATACAGACACAACTTTATACAATATGACCCAGATGTGATGCAAAAAAAAAACTCAAAGTTCAATACACTTAAGAAGTTGGTAGGATGTTGTAATTGATGAATTCCCATTTCCAGATCATCCAGTTGAAGCTGCTGTACAGCTGACGAGACCCCAGAACCACAACCTTGTCGGTGACATAGAAAATTTGTTACTTCTTTAGACTGTATAAATTTACCTTTTATAGGAAGTTAACCTTATTTACAAGTGTACATTGCAAATTAATTTTAAAAAATTACAAATTTAGCTAGTAAGTAGTTTAGTTAGTTGTTAGTATTTTTAGTAGAATATACACAAGTATGGCTAGCAATACACAGTCGTACTGGACACTGAGAAGGAGGTCTAGAGCAAGGGTTGAAGCTCGGTTAATTCAAGTTGCGGAGGGGAATAGTGTGACAGACCTTTGTGATGCTGAGGAGGCATATGAAGAAGCGAGCGACTTCTATGAGATGGAGTGCCAAACACCTGGAGATGAGATGGAAGAGTTCTTTGATGCATATGAACCAAACACTGAACCAGACACAGAGTCAGACACAGAGTCAGACACAGAACAAGGCACTTTGCAGGAAAATTTGGCTGCATGGGCAGTTGAGCATAACATCACTCACAATGCACTGAATTCATTGCTTCGAACACTTGGACAGCACCATCCACTGTTACCAAGTGATGCCAGAACATTGCTTGGTACACTGCGGTCCAGCAAGATTCTTGTCCAGGAAAAAGCTGGTGGCCAGTACCACCATATTGGTATCCTGGAGTCACTTTCAGTGGTGTTAAAGAAACACAAATGTTTGTTAGAGGATAGTTCTCTTGGTCCTTTGTCTCTTCAAGTTAACATTGATGGGCTGCCACTTTTCAAAAGTTCTACCACACAGTTCTGGCCCATTCTTGGGGTTATTCAGAATCTTCCACAACATGACCCTGTTGTAATTGGTCTTTTCTGTGGTGCAAAAAAACCCAACAATCTTGATGAGTTCATGGAGGATTTTGTTGCAGAGATCAATGAACTTGAGAGAGGTTTTGAGTTTGACGGGATCACACTCACGTTCAAGCTGGCAGCAATGGTGTGTGATGCTCCTGCCCGGGCTTTTGTTAAATGTGTCAAAGGTCACTCAGGATATCACGGGTGTGAGAAGTGCACAGAGGACGGTCTGTATGTAGAAAACCGGGTCACTTTTCCAAGGACAGACATGCCTGTAAGGACAGATCAAGACTTCTGTGACAGAAAAGATGAATACCATCACCTAGGGACTTCCCCTCTTGAAAACACATCACTTGGGATGGTTTCTGGATTTCCCCTTGACTACATGCATCTTGTCTGCCTGGGTGTCATGCGCCGCCTACTTCTCCTGTGGATCAAGGGTCCCCTTACGTGTAGGCTGCCTTCATTTCTAGTAAACAAACTCTCACAGAGGCTTGTGGAAGCTCGTCATATGGTTCCCATTGAGTTTGCCCGCAGACCTAGGACAGTGGCAGAGATTGATCGGTGGAAGGCAACAGAGTTTAGACAGTTTTTACTGTATACTGGTCCAGTGATTCTGAAAGACATTGTAAGCTCTGCTGTATACCACAACTTTCTGTTACTTTTCATTGGTATCCACATTTTGTCCTGCAAAGCCCTGGTTGATGACTACTTGGACTATGCAAATGAAATACTTACTCTCTTTGTCAAGCACTTTGGAGAGCTTTATGGTGCCAAGTATCTTTCCTACAATGTTCACAATCTTGTGCATCTGGCACAGGATGTCAGAAACCATGGTGTTCTGGACAGATTTAGTGCTTTCAGGTATGAAAATGCATTGTACAAGCTCAAAAAGCTTGTTAGAAAGCCCACATGTCCATTACCTCAAATCGTGAAGAGACTTTCTGAGGGGCCGAAATGCTGTTCACCTAAGGAAATCTTTGGGCTCAGAAAGTCACACACTGCAGGTCCCCTTCTGCCATTGTTTCCCAGTGCCACACAGTACAGGGAGCTGAAGATGAAGACATTTACCATTAAACTTGATAGAGCCAACAGTCACATTTTTATAAATGGTCAGGTTGCAAGGGTAAAAAACATATTTTCTGTTGGGAGCGAGGTGCACATTGCATATAGTACCTTTATGCATCAGGAATCTTTCTTTGAGTACCCGTTGTCCTCCACCACATATGGCATCCACTTGTTAGATGGCCTGTCGAGCACAGTCAGATATTGTAAGTCAGACCTGATAGAACAGAAGTCATTCCTTGTTAAGCATGGGCGGAAATTTGTTGCCATACCTCTGTTACACAAAGATTAAATGCTCTTCACATGCAGCTCCAGCCTTGTTCTTTTTGTAGTAGCCTTGTTGTTTTTGTTGTGTAAAAGCTACTGTCTTTGTTGGCTGGTATTCACACTTCAATCTGTGCCCCTCACATGGTGACCACCTCTGAGTTATGAAGAATCTGCGTCATACCATTTTGCACTTACCTCTCGCATGTCTCTTCTCCACTGCGTTCTGAGTCAAGTCCTCTCTTTGCAGCTTGTTGTTCTGCTGCCTGTTGTTCTGTTGCCTCACATGCACAAAACTGTTCTGTTCTGAGTTTTGTTGTGCTTTTTCGGTCTAAACACATCTCTTATTTTATATTATTTATTATAGCATTATTATTTTATATAAAAATATAAGACAATTGTAGTACAGAAATATGTAAAAAAAAAAAAAATAGAGAATTATATACAATATGTTTTTGGGGCTTTTCTTTTTTTTTGTGGGACTGGATTATTTTTTGTCATTGTTTCTAATTATAGAAAATGTACCTGATTGTGGAGTTTGAGGAGCATTTGGAGACAGCTCCCATTGCTAAGAACTGGATGGAGGATGGCCAAGCCTGGTGGCCCCCGTACAACGACAGGACAAGGCTCATGAAAAGTGTACAAAAAATGGAGCCTCCACAGCCAGACAAAGGCTGGGTCCTGCACCAGGTCAGAGTCCTCTACGAAACTGGTAATAAATATTAGAAGGATTAGTATATAAAAATAAAAATATTTGCCCTAAATGACATGATAGGAAATCAGCTTTTTTTCACCTCAGATTCTTTTGACAATATCATCACAAAATGGAAGCAATCTTGTGACACGTCGGACCTAAATTCTGACGCAGAACCGTCAAAGAGGCAATCCAAGTACGTTTGGCATTATTATAAACACGTGTACTTATTGGGACTTTAGCTTATTCATCGTTTCCCCCAGAGTGCGAGAAGTTCATACATACTCTTCTCATCTCATTGAGGTAACTGTTTCCAACTAGCCTACTGTTCAGAATAAGTGACAAAATAACTTCAACATTTTCCTATTTACATGTTGTGATTTGTATAGTTACAGCATGTACATATAACAAGGTCATATGAGACACAGCCATCTTCTTACCGTATATAAACTAGGAACTATATTCTCAGAAAGGCTAAGCACGTCTACTTCTGCTTCTTGGGCAGAGTGATATGCTTGCAGCACCTGTGAAGCCCTGAGCAGAGAGTAGCATTGCTTCGCTTTTATGAGAATATAGTTCCCAGTTTATATACGGTTAAAAGATGGCTGTGTCTTGTTATTTGTACACAAAGTCCCAATAAATTGGCGTGTTCCTTTAAACATTGTGTATTACCTTGCCATGAATCTCTTGAGAAAACAAATTTCTGTTGCAGAAAAAACCCTCGGTACTCTTCGTCCGAAGAGCTTTCTGACCCAGCGCCCAATCCGCCAAAAACTAAACTAAAAAAGGCCACCAGGGCTCTGCCACCAGCACCAACTCCACCACCACAACCACCGCTCCTTCGGGAGAAAACGCAGAGAGGTAACAATGAAAAAGTTAAATAGTTATTTTTTTGCAGGTACACAGTAAATGTGTACTATCCAGCTTTTAATGTTTGAGTTACAATAAAGTATACTAACCAATACTGTCTTTTCTTTAAGCAATGGCTCAGCTTGGAGCAGGCCAGGACCACAATCCTCCACCAATGCCCTGTGGTAAGCTGTCTGATACAGTATTAATAGAAAAGCTTTATTTAATAGTAGCAGAAGTATTTGTAGTACATGTAGCCTCTGCTACCACCAGAAATAAGTATACTGTATAATGAACAAAAAAATTATTAGGCAACAACTCCAAGATAAAGTTGTCATCGTTTGGCATGCACAGACTGATTTGTGTGACCACAGTTGCACAACACAGCTCAAATTTTCAACACCGAGCAGTTAAACCCCACGCGAGTACTGAGTTACCTTGACACATCATCTTGGCTACATTACAGATGACTTACCAACTGTCATTTCATCAGCCATGACTCCATGGACCAGTTGGACAGATGAGGCTGCCCATAACTTCCTGCCCATGCCGAGTGGTAAGCTTTGTGAAAACAACGACTAGGGTTATTTTAAGCTTTGGAGTACAAAATATTGTCTTAGCAAAATGATTCATGTTGTCAAAACAATGGGGCGGCCTCTAGCTCACCCAGTAAGAGCATTTTCCCCATGTTGGCTGAGTCCTGCAGCGGCCTGGGTTCAACTCCGACCTGCGGCCCATTGCTGCGTGTCAAACAATGGACTTTTTTCACCTTTGCTCTCTCCCCTTCAAAATTAGGTGAAAGCTCAACATGGCAGGGGATGAATTGCCACCCTATTGCTCCAAGTAATTCCAGAATTTTTTATGCTGACAACAATAACAATGGCAATATTGAGTTAATGTACATCATTTGTACATTTCTACATGAAAGCTCAAATAACATTGTAGTAAGTTATGGTCTTACAAACTGTAATTAAACTGTCATTAAATGCAAACCTTATCTCCCAAGCACCTCAGTCTTCAAGCTCCAGGCGCATCTCATCTGGCCGCCTTGTGCCCGCCCAATGCACTGGTAAGCAGTTAAACGGTACAGCAAATATTAAAAACTTCATATTATGTAGAACTGCTTAGTGTACATAAGCTCACTAAACACAACTAGTATAAATTCAAGCAATAAGACAATGTAATTAACAGTGTGTTTATAAACAACGACACAAGTATCTCACAACTCAAATTATTTTCTAGCTGTGGAAAGAACCATTTTAGAGGCTATTGGCGGTATTGAGCTACAGTTGCAGAACCTTACCGCCATGGTGCTGTCCATTGTGGACAGACGGCCTTCGCCACCAAGTGATGAGGGGGAGGACAATTTCTTCCCCCTCATCACTATGGAAAACTTCAACCATCTGGACAACCAGCTGGCAGATGCTGGGAGGAGGCAGAGAATGGTATATTAAGTTAGGCAGCAACACTCAATATACATTTCTCTATTTTCTAAGATCTAGTCCCACTCAGAATTGTACCCAATTTATTGTTTACAGATTTCCAAGTTGTCACTGGTTGGGGGGCAAACTCAGAAAAACATGTTGGCGCATTTGCTCCAAGGTGTTTGCCCCCCAGCTAGCGGCCCAGCTGAACTGGTGCGGAAGACGAGGCAAAACTGGCATAAAGGGCACATTTGTCTGTGCCTTAGTGACCTGTGAGTAAATGAATAACTTGAAATACACTACTAAAAGTTTCAGTTCACTTAGAGATGCATAAAACAGTTACGTGGCATAAACACACTTGAGAAGTCATGTTCCATCAATTCACAACAAATTAAATTCAACACGTTTTATCAGTAAAATCTTCCAATTTCTCTATTCTTTTAGATGTTATTCGATGTTCCTTATTTTTGCATCGGCGTCTTTATGGTCAGAACAGGTTAGATGATAGTCCCAAAATGGCAGCGATGGCATTAGCAGATTAGCTAGCATTTCGCGTTAGAGAGATAACTTTAGCATCGTGCATTAATGGCAAACTGAATCAACAAAGTCGCTTAAATTATCAAATCTTACATTGTACAAGCTATGCAAAAGTATTTTTTAATATTAAAAAACATTAAACATAACTAAACCTTACTTACCATAACTTGCGACAACTTTCACGTTGGTCAATCCACAGTTCCGAAAGAAAGATCCGCCTGCTGCAGAACACGTGCAAAGGACCTCCCAGAAGGCTAGTCGTCTTCACTGCCTGATCAAATTGCCAGATATTACAACCTTGTAGGCTACATTGACTGTCGATTGAAAAGCGGTTTAGCACAAATCTCAGATAGGAGATTTTTAAACTACTCTTCCCAAAACACATTCCACTAAATTAAATCAGTCTCTTATTTACTTTTTGTGCAGAAACCATTCTATACTATATGTATCATACCCCTATAGAAAACAAAGAAGACTAGATAAAACAAAAATAAATATGATAATAATGCGAATCCAACGATATGTCTGTGCCTTAGTGACCTGTAAGTAAATGAATAACTTGAAATACACTACTAAAAAGTTTCAGTTCACTTAGAGATGCATAAAACAGTTACGTGGCATAAACACACTTGAGAAGTCATGTTCCATCAATTCACAACAAAGCAATCAACAACTATATAGTTTAAAGCTCGGGTAATAAATGTAGTTTGTATATTAGCAATGTAACACAACAATATCGTGTCTATGCGTAATAAAATTTCACATATGAAAAATGTTTTTTATTTTACGGTTACAAACGTGTTAAAAATCACAAAAAGTAACGTTAATTTCTTTTTGAAACTAAAAAAAAAAGTTAAGGAGGCTAACCTTTCCTGATACTAATATATCAGAATCAGCTTTATTTGCCAGGTATGAGGAAACGTCACGAGAATTTATCTTTGGAGCATCGTTGCTCACACTGTGCTTACACATAACAACCAAAACAAAAATATACACACTAAGAAATAATACATACTCTAAACAGAAACAATATATTTGTATTATTAGTTATAATTAGTAATGTCTCCGTAATATGCTCAAAATGGTGTTTTGTTGTGTGTGTTACTAGCCGCTTTTCCGACAATTAAATAGTGTTTAAAAATATTTTTTAAAACATAGGTGGCCGGGAATCCACTTGGCTAATTCGGAAAACTGCAGTATCGCCCTCCACTAGCTAAAACACAACAAGAATTAACGCCTTGCCACATTAAATTCAACACGTTTTATCAGTAAAATCTTCCAATTTCTCTATTCTTTTAGATGTTATTCGATGTTCCTTATTTTTGCATCGGCGTCTTTATGGTCAGAACAGGTTAGATGATAGTCCCAAAATGGCAGCGATGGCATTAGCAGATTAGCTAGCATTTCGCGTTAGAGAGATAACTTTAGCATCGTGCATTAATGGCAAACTGAATCAACAAAGTCGCTTAAATTATCAAATCTTACATTGTACAAGCTATGCAAAGTATTTTTTAATATTAAAAACATTAAACATAACTAAACCTTACTTACCATAACTTGCGACAACTTTCACGTTGGTCAATCCACAGTTCCGAAAGAAAGATCCGCCTGCTGCAGAACACGTGCAAAGGACCTCCCAGAAGGCTAGTCGTCTTCACTGCCTGATCAAATTGCGATATTACAACCTTGTAGGCTACATTGACTGTCGATTGAAAAGCGGTTTAGCACAAATCTCAGATAGAAGATTTTTAAACTACTCTTCCCAAAACACACATTCCACTAAATTAAATCAGTCTCTTATTTACTTTTTTTGTGCAGAAACCATTCTATACTATATGTATCATACCCCTATAGAAAACAAAGAAGACTAGATAAAACAAAAATAAATATTATGATAATAATGCGAATCCAACGATTGTCTTACAGCAGCTGCAATGCAAAACCCGGTCCTCCAGATAACCACGGAAGCCGAGGCAGAGAAGGCCGTAAAGGAATTTCTCCGGCTGGCACCTGAGCGCCACCACCGCCGGCCTAGATAAAGTTTTTTTTTTCATTATTTGTTAATGTTTTATGTTATGTTCAATTTAAATATAAAATAAATGTTGTTATTTATGAGAGGTTTGCTGATCTTGTTTATACCAACGATCCTACAAAGTGATAATTTCTGGTAATTAGGTTAATTGTCATTTTATAGACAATGCTATGATTTTCAACAGATTAGACGGTATTTTAGGACTGTATGCTATAGTTTATTATAAAGTAGTTGTAGTAAATTGTAAATCAGGCCCCTATCTAAAATCTTCTCTAAGATAAATAATATGTAATTATTTATTTTATTATTTTATCAACATTTAAACAGTAAAGGTATGTCAGGAAAACATAGCGCCTGACATGCTGCAGACGGTAAGAAGGATATCCGGTGGATAGAGCCTGACATATGTACTACGTATAACAGATGTCAGGAAGATGTGCTTGAGACCGCATCTGTAAGATGTATGGCAGATGTTGGGACGATTTATGAGCCTACATCTGTACGATGTATTACATACGTTAGAACGATGTATATAAGCCTGCATCTGTACGATGTATTACATACGTTAGAACGATGTATATAAGCCTGCATCTGTACGATGTATTACATACGTTAGAACGATGTATATAAGCCTACATCTGTAGATGTATTGACATACGTTAGAACGATGTATATAAGCCTGCATCTGTACGATGTATTACATACGTTAGAACGATGTATATAAGCCTACATCTGTATGATGTATTACATACGTTAAACGATGTATATAAGCCTGCATCTGTACGATGTATTACATACGTTAGAACGATGTATATAAGCCTGCATCTGTGCGATGTATTATGCGTTAGAACGATGTAAATATACATACGTCGCGGAGAGCGGCTGCATGTCGTTGAAACGTATAGCAGCGACGTCTTGGGGACGTCGTGCCAGTGAGCAAACGACCAAACTACTACATATCCCCGCCGTATTTTGATTACATCGCCAATACGTCGTGGAGACGTATGTGTGCTTACTGGGTATTGTATGTATGGTCGTGGTAATTGTTGTTTTATCTATTATTTCAAAGGTGTGCGTTCCAGTGTGGCCCATGTACACCGTCTAAAAAGGATACAAAGAAATAGTGATGGGGTGAGTAGCATACAACAGTCAAATACAGCTTGCTCTCTTTTCTGAAAATAAATATACAAAGTCTAGTTTCATAAAATGTGTTTTGGATCTATTCTACAGCTACCAGTGATCAAAGAAGGCGCTAAGAAGTGGTGCCCACCTCGCCAACTGTCCGGCTACCAGGAAGGCGTTCATATTACAAATAGGCCCAGCATCCTGAATCGTGGTGGCGGGAATAAGGTGTGTATATGTGTGTGTGTGTGTGTGTGTGTGTGTGTGTGTGTGTGTGTGTGTGTGTGTGTGTGTGTGTGTGTGTGTGTGTGTGTGTGCGTGTGTGTACGTGTGTGTTGAGATCTAAAATGATATATCTTTTTTTTCTTAAGATTATCAACCATTGCGTGCAGACGACCCACGCAGACGTCTTGCAGCCTGCGGAGAGTGGCAATCAGCATCACACCGAGGCATACAATCATCAGTGGTCGGATGTGTTAACTACACTTGGCCTAGACGTGTCAAACACAACTGGAAGCCTTGGGGTTTCAAAGGCCTGCCGTCGAAGTGAGTCTTGTCGTATGCTAATAATGCATGGCTTCTCTTTTGTCTCTTTGAATGTTGTGTCTGCCGGTGTGTCTGTCTGTCTGTCTGTCTGTGTGTGTGTGTGTGTGTGTGTGTGTGTGTGTGTGTGTGTGTGTGTGTTGTGATCTAAAATGATATATCTTTTTTCTTAAGGCTATCAACCATTGCCTGCAGACGACCCACGCAGACGTCTTGCAGCCTGCGGAGAGTGGCAATCAGCATCACACCGAGGCATACAATCATCAGTGGTCGGATGTGTTAACTACACTTGACCTAGGCGTGTCAAACACAACTGGAAGCCTGGGGTTTCAAAGGCCTGCCGTCGAAGTGAGTCTTGTCGTATGCTAATAATGCATGGCTTCTCTTTTGTCTCTTTGAATGTTGTGTCTGCCGGTGTGTCTGTCTGTGTGTGTGTGTGTGTGTGTGTGTGTGTGTGTGTGTGTGTGTGTGTGTGTGTGGTTGCATGTGATTAACATTCATTGACTTTGTATCTCCTAGGTGTGGCGTGATGCTTCAGAAGGAAATGACGCCTCTGCGCTGACAACAAGAGACGAGGGAAATCTAAATTGGCTGGAATTACCTCTACATCATCCGGGATATTCAGAGGGTAATTTAATCACTCCATCATTGTATGATTCCTATGTGGATATTTCAAGTGTTAGCGGTTATCAGTCAGATCAGAGTCCTGTAGCCAATGATCAACCTGTACAGCATGTGTCTGTAGCATCAGCTTGTGAGTCCTTCACTTTGTCAGACGTTGAAGATTTTCTCATTTCTTTGGATGAGGCCAACCGTATACACCCTCCATCCGATTCTGAAATTGCTCCTGTAAATGTTAAAATAGATAATTTCCAAGACGTTGTAAATGTGCAACTCAAAAATCTTTTAGACAGAAATGCAGTATTAGAGGCGCGGATAGAAGACCTAAAGACGTTGGTAATTAATCCACTGCATATTGAAATAGACAATATCCTTAGTGATGTAAATGTGCAACTCAAAAATCTTTCAGACAAAAATGCAGCATTAGAGGCGTGTAGAAGACTTGACCAAGCAGCTTTGTGTGCAGTTGCAATACGTTATCGCGGACCAGCAATCAAGAAATAAAAAAATAAAAAAATAAAAAACAGAGAAACACCGTGGTTATGCTCTAGTATCACCGGGTTGAACAGAAAATGGATCCACCGCTCAAAAAAAAAAAAAAAATCAAATCATTTAGTTAATTCTGACCGCATAGATAATGGTACTGATGACGAATTATTAGCCTTGATCAAAAGTAAACCGAAAACGCTCCGTGAACATGCAAAAATGATTGAATTGGGTTATAAGAGTTTGGGCATCCCATATGATCCAAACAGCGAATGTAATATTGGCGATTTAATGGACACCGGCAACGAGGATGATGATAATGACGAATTATTAGCCTTGATCAAAAGCAAACCGAAAACGCTCAGTGAACATGCTAAAATGATTGAATTGTGTTATAAGAGTTTGGGCATCCCATATGATCCAAACAGCGAATGTAATATTGGCGATTTAATGGACACCGGCAACGAGGATGATGATAATGACGAATTATTAGCCTTGATCAAAAGCAAACCGAAAACGCTCAGTGAACATGCTAAAATGATTGAATTGTGTTATAAGAGGTCGGGTATCCCATATGATCCAAACAGCGAATGTAATATTGTGGACATATTGGGATGATGATTTAATGGACAAAAGCAAACGGCAACAATGATGAATGTGTTATAAGATGATCCCATATGATGATGAATATTGGCGATTTAATGGATGAACAATGATGATGATGATGATGATGATGATAATGATAATGAAGCGCCCCCTGTTTCACATTCAAACAATCAGCTGTCCACCAGTTGTGCTCCAGACGTTAGCAGAGCGTTCATCCACAGCCATTAACATATCCAGACAATCAGCCGTCCACCAGTTGCGGTAGAGACGCAAATCACACGCACGATAAATCATCCACAGCCATTAACATTGCCAGACAATCAGCCATCCACCAGCTATAGCGATCGCTTACAGCCGTCGGTTTCAGTTCAGTCCGGGTGTAGTATGGTTGCAAATGATGTAAACATCAGAGAAATTCCTAAATTCAATGCTGTTGAATTCAGACAGCAGATAGATATGCGGTATTGACCTGACTGATGTTAATAGTGTCCCTGCGCAAGTTCGCAGTACGCTTACAGGATTAATCGACAGGGCTCTTGAAGCAGCAAATCAGGATAGTGTATTAAACGTGGTGTTGAGGGTCCTTCACTAGCTGATGATATTCAAGCCGTGTTAAATGCTGATAGTGATTATAATCCAGACTCATTTCTGGAGCAAATTGCGCAAGTTCTACAGAGTAATGACACGTCTTTCACTGAGGGATTCCTTAGAATTTGTTGTTACAGTTGCAAGCAATATGTCTGGCGGTGGTCTGTGTAAATTGGGGTCTATTTGCTATGATGAGATAATACAGCGGAAGATTAATTCATTATTCGTTCCTATGAATACTTTAGACGGTCTTTGCTTCGGCGTGTGTCTTGCATACTATGCCAACAAGGATCAGTCCCTAATCGAAATGGAGGACTATGCAAAGCGATTATATTCCGAGCTGGGATTTGAACATTCACACCGCGTTTCATTTTCGGCGTTGACGCGTTTCAGAAGCATTTGAAAACTAAGATTATAATCTTTCATCACACTGCGGATCTAAAATGCCACAGCTTTTTAAAACGCACGACGAACCAGACGTTAACACTGTGGCTCTACCTCCATGGGGGCCATTACTATATGATCAAAAACAAAACAGCCTTTTTTTGGGTTCCTTATGTATGTGAAGCATGTTATGGCACGTACTCAAACTATCTCACACATGTTTGTGCAATGGTGTGTAATGTCTGTCACACAGCATGTTTTCGAAACCGGGCATACAATACGTTGCACAGACTGTAAACGCATATGTAAGTCACCACATTGTCTAGCTCAGCATAAGCTAATGAATGCAAAACATCACTTCATACCATGCGAGAGGGTAAAATACTGCGACGATTGGGAAAGACTTATCATCTGTGGAAAAAAAGCACATGTTTGTAAACCGTCGAAATGTGTACACTGTGGGGATGATATGATAGGATCTAAACATGAGTGCTACATTCAGCCTCTCAAGAAAAAACAAACCGATCCTAATTATATCTTTTATGATTTTGAGACTCGTTACCAGGACGACAGGCATGTGGCTAACTTTGTCTGCAGCATGGATTTAAATGGCATCAAGAAGTGCTTTTCAGGTACGAAGTGTGTAGCTTCATTTGTCAATCATTACAGAAAACCTCGTTATAAAAACACAACATTCATAGCACATAACGCATCAGGGTTTGACAGTTACATTCTGCTAGAATATCTTGTTTTGCAAAAAGTCTGTCCAACACTCATAATGCGCGGCTCACGTGTTGTTTCAATGTATGATACCACTTTCAAGCAAAGGTGGATTGATTCATTCAGTTTTCTCCCGATGGCTCTAGCTAAAACACCTGCTGCTATGGGGTTTACTGACGCGCTAAAGGGCTACTTTCCCCACGCATTCAACACAAAGCAGAATGAAAACTTTATCGGCCCCCATCCTGATCCGTCCTTCTACGGTTATGATACCATGTCCGATGAATCAAAGGAAAAATTCATGGCATGGTATCATACTGTTAAAGACACCACATTTGATCTTAACAGTGAGCTGGCAAAGTATTGCATCAATGATGTCGTTGTTTTGGCTAAAGCGTGTGAAAGCTACAGAAATGCGTTTATGGCATCAACAAGCCTAGATCCATTTCAGTTCACGACCCTCGCCTCCAGCTGTATGGGTGTTTTTAAAACACTCTTTATCCCCAGAGACAGCGTTGCATTGACCTATGAGGGTGCGTACATAAATCCCAATAAAACATATTCGGACGTCTCGATGCAGTGGTTGGGGTATGTGGCTCGCAGTGAAAACCTTGTGATTCAACACGCCCTCAACATGGGTGAAAAAACCTTCGGAGCGTACTCTGTCGACGGCTACTGAAAATCTACACACACTTGCTACGAATTTGCTGGGTGTTATTACCATGGCTGTGTTAAATGTCATAGCCAAGCCGAAATCAACCCAACTCTGAAACTTCCCTATGGACAGCTGTATGCCGAAATTCAATGACCGCTTGTCCGTGTTAGAATCAGTGCATGGGTTAAAAGTTGTTGTAATGTGGGAATGCTCATGGCATATGGCTCTGCGTGATGACCCGGACGTCAAGGCGTTCATGTGTACATATGTCAAACCATGTCGTTTGAACCCACGAGATGCGCTATTTGGGGGGGCGGACAAATGCGTTAAAACTCTACCACAAGGTGTCAGGGGATGAAAAGATCAGATATTATGATTTCACAAGTCTGTACCCCACAGTACAGGCAAAGAGAGACTATCCTATCGGACACCCTCAGGTGATTCATAGCAATTTTGCTGATATTTCACAATACTTTGGTTTTGTGAAATGTGCAGTAGACCCCCCCAGAAGCTTGTTTCATCCAGTGCTGCCCCATCGTTGCCACAACAAACTCATGTTTCCTCTGTGCGCAACCTGTGCATGTGAGGAGAATCAGACAGCCCCTTGTGTTCACAGCGACCGTGAGAGACAATTGGAGGGGACATGGGCGACAGTTGAGTTGGAGAAGGCCCTGGAAAAAGGCTATAAGGTAAATCGTATTGACGAGGTCTGGCATTTTCCGGAGAAATCCGACAATCTTTTTAAAGGATACGTTAAAACGTTCCTCAAACTGAAGCAGCAGGCGTCAGGTTATCCAGGCCATGTCAAAACTGAAGACGAGAAAAAAAAATACGTTGACGACTATTATGCTAAAGAAGGGATCAGGCTAGAGCCCGATAAGATATGCATTAACAATGCAGTTAGAAGCATCAATAAATTGCTGCTGAATTCCCTCTGGGGTCGTTTCTCAATGCGTACCAACTTGCCCACAACAGAGCTAATAACAGATCCACCCCGATTCTCACAACTCATGTTTAGCGACAGGTATGATGTGAGACAGTTCTCATTCATTTCCCCAGATGTGGCGATAGTCCAGTGGCTCGAGACTAACGGCCAAGCCTCTAGAATTAAAGATATTAATATCTTTATAGGGGCTATGACAACGGCATATCTTGGCGTCTAGAGTTATATGACCTACTGGACAAGTTGCAGGAGCGTGCTGTATTGTGACACAGACAGCGTCGTGTTCTAAGTAAAACTGGGGAATGGGTGCCTCCGCTAGGCCCTTATCTCGGTGATCTAACGGACGAACTGAATAAAAGGCCAGATGTGTGGTCATCCCGATGAAGACTTCATAACCGAGTTTGTTTCGGGGGGGCCAAAATGCTATGCATATCGGACGGCACAGGGAACCACACAGGTGAAATGCAAAGGGGTCACCCTCAATTCAAAAAATGCCAAAGTGGTTACACACGAGTCCTTAATAGGATTGGTTAAATCATTCGTCTCCAATCAACACACTGACGATCATCTGGTCACATCAGCGCACACCATTAAGCGTGATAAAAAGCGGTTTCATCTCAAAAACGCATCAGTGTCGAAGAAATTACAGGTGGTGTATAACAAACGACGCGTTCTTCACGACTATACAACACTTCCCTATGGATATTAATGATCAATATCATACCGCGTTTGACGGCAGGTTGCAACACCCATTCAGCGTCGTTATTAGCGGTCCGTTATTGGTAAAACATTTTTGGTCAAAGATATAATCAAATTCAGCGTCATTATTTTACAAGATTGAAATATTGTGTATATTTACTCATGCTGGCAACCGTTAATTACTAAAGATTGTGAATATCAATTTTGTCAATGGGATATTTCATTTAGTACAAAAAATAATTTGCTGATTTATTCAATGAGGAGGCATGTTGTAAACCAGTTCAAAACGTTTTCACAAAATATGTTCATCAAATACTGTATTTATTTATCAAAATTGTTTATTCAAAAACCCCAGAGATAAAAACTAACTATAAATTTAAAAACCCCAGAGATTGCTTGGGCAGACAAATGTACCCCGGTAATAACAAATATTTCCTGGAGGCTTTTAATGATGCAACTAGCTCTACATATGGTTATCTTTTAATAGATTATAAAGCCAAGACACCTGATATGTTCAGACTCAGAACAGGTTTGATCTCACCACAACAGGTCGTATATCGTCTCAAAGAAACGTTAGGTTATATAATGTCCTCACGCATGCAGAGAAACCTCACATTGCTGCAACTTCTACACAAAGCAGCACCCAGAGTTAGGGGAGTTATTGTTAAGAATGCTAGTTCAGACTTTATTAATGCACTGTGTGAAATAGCCCTTAACGTTTTAAGAGGTAACATTCCATTGTCCACCAAACAATACAAACTTTTAAAGAAGAAGAAAAGAGTGATCAGACTAGTTGCAGATAAAAAAGTGAACAATTCTAAAAAAGAGGAAATCGATCAATCAAACAGGGGATTTCTCCTACCTCTGCTGGGAGCTGCTATACCGTTTATTGTGAGCCTTATCAATCGTGGTTGAGATGGAGCACACCCAGAAAATGTTTTTAGTGCCTCAGCATCAACTGCTCTCGTTACAACAACAACAACAACAGCAACAACAACAACAACAACAACAACAACAACAGCAACAACAACCCACAAACGCGTCTTTGAGACAGTCTGTCCAAAATGAGTTGGATCAGGCGATGGGTGAAATTCTAAATCAGTCTGACCTTAATGTATATGAAAAAGCCAAAAAATACTCAGGTGTTCTACAAAGATACCTGGCCTTGGTAAAACAGGGTGAACAAGAAAAAACTGTAATCACGTTATCGCTACCAGAGGATCATTCAACGGTAGATTCAAAAGATGTTGTCATAGAGGATGCTATAATTTCAGAGGTATTGAAGCACATGCCCAAACGAAATATGCGGAATGCCGAATATCTTCTAGCCTCATTATCTCGTAATAATGATAAAATCTCCTGGACAAATCAAGGCGAAATCATTGTAAACAATGAGCATATATCAGGTAGTCATTTGTGCGATCTAGTGAAAAGTGTCACAACTCATAATAACATTTCGATGCAATAATCAAGACCTACGGGTGGAATCCATTTTTAAAAACCCTTGCAAAATTAAATGTGCCATTATCTGTAATTCCAAACACAGCCGTGCGCCGATCTATTGCTGCATTTAAAACAGATGGTCCATCTGAAAATATTAGACGTCACGCTCCTAAATCATTAAGTAAACCCATAGTGCATTCAAACAGCGTTCGTACTCTAACACATTACGCTATTCATCAACCCCTGGCATGACACGATGGGCTAGTTTTTGATTATTTGATTTTATTGCAATGTACAGAATTATGGTTACTATTTTCTATTTGAGGCATTTAAATGTATAAAATGTGACAATGATTTTTCCATCGAATGCTTTTTTTTTTCTTCTTCTATTTCATTTTTTAAATGTTTTCTATTTTACCTGAGGAATGTTTTCTATTTGGATTTTATAACCAGTTTTTTTTCTTTTTTTTAATTCTTTCATTTATTTGTATCTGATTGTATCAATGCAATATGATGTGTCTGTCACTAGGGAATAAACTTCTTTTCATTATGTGAATCCATATAAGTGTAATTGTATGTATGAAAATGGTGACAATGTATTTTTTTTTTATTTTTTTTTTTTTAAATATTTTCTATTTTATCTGATGATTGCATCAATGACAAGTGGATGTTTTTATGTATAAATCTCTTTTAAAATGGTGGAATAAAATAATGAGACCTGTGGACTTTTTTATTGACACGTTTTATCCTTTATTAGGGCAAGAAAATCATTACACAAACATCTCATCTGTAGAAAGCACAAGCACACTGCACGCACTTAAACTTCTGCGTGTGGCATATTACAGGATGTATCTTATCAACAAAATGACAGACCATTGTATCGTTACATATCAGATTAGGACCGTACATTTTCAACACTTTTTAAAACTCTTGTTTTTTTTGCATGTTACATAAAAAGAATACACAATGTTGTCCACATGCTGTAGAATAGTTACTTTGCACTTGAATGTCAGAATGATAAACCTCCAGACAATTTTTTAAGAGGAAGTGGTTTATCGGTTGTGAAAAATGGGCAGGTGAATTTCCAAAACTGTCGAAGAAATATCCATGTTTGTCGGTATTGATGTATACGGCCAGCCAGTGCTCACCAGGCATATCGCTAGGATGTGTGTTTATAACAGCCATTGCCGGTAGCTTACATATAACAGTTTTTGGTAAATGATCACAGGGTACCACCCCTAGAAAATTTGTGTCTCTGCTCACTCTCTTTGCAAGTACACTTGTGAGCTCAACTGTACTCATTTCTAATAGTGATCTAACAACACTTGCCTTCGGTTAGATATTTCGACTATAGAATCAAAAACAGAGTAACAGATTAGTGTTACTGTACGGGGTAGTGGATTCCTAAAACGAGCTTCCAGACGTACATTCCCAGTCTTGATTAGTGACAGATTTCCTGAACACCCTCCATCTGGTTCCAAATTGAAACAAAAAAGTGTGTATCCCGCTCCAAAATCTGCTCGTGATATGGCAAGACTTCGATCCTTTAAATGACGGCCTGTTGATTCAATCAGCTGATAATATTCCCTAGCATATTGTCCTCTTTGAAAGTGTGGCTGAAAAGGACGAGCTGGAGTGGTTACCCGTCTGCATTCAGACTCATGAACTCTGTATTATAGTGTTCAAAATTAAATGGGTTACGAGCGTATGACCCAGTATATGCTTCATTGTCAACAAATGCTAAGACGACAAATTTAGGTAACTGTCCCAGGAATAAATTTTCCTGATTACACACACGGGTACCAGCAGGTATGGAAAATGTTTTTAACACTACACGATCAATGGCATATTTAGCGTTTGTATGTTGTAAGGCCCTGCTATGGGCAAGCCGTATTGTAGGAGCTACAGTCACTTTCTTTACAAAAAGACTTGCTGAAATTATTTTCACAGTGAATAGGACATTTCCAGGGGTCATTAGCACAAAGTCATCTTTTGAGCGGATGAATTTCAGAGAAAGGTCGACGCCATTTAACATAAGTTTTTCTTGAAAAAACAGGTCCGCGTGTATAGGAGCTATTAACTCAACAATACGACTCTCAGATGTGTATTCACTCCTCTGCGTCAACCCGAGATTGTGGCCTGTAATTGATGTATCGTCCATCTGACCACTGGTATCTTTACAAAACAATCCTGTACTAAATTGTGTGTCCAGAGTGTCCTTTCCATAATTTAACAAACACTCAATCATCCCACGATATGCATATGTGTTTGAAGACTGTGTGATTAATCTATCCCCAACCATTATGTCTACCTGGGAAAAAAGAGTACAGCCTGGATAATTTATAAATCCCACGTCGGCTGTATTGGCTAACACAGTACCATCAGGATTTGTAATCCTCACACGCAAATACAGGTATGAGTCGTTAAAATCCATATAATCTTCACCAGAGGCAGATATAAAAAACTCAATTGGACCTGCATCTGTCAGGGCCGACACAGGGGGTATTTCTGTATAGCATGATTTTTCAATAGACGTCTGGGTGTATGGTACGGTGAATAGGTCCAGCTCTGTCTTCACACACTCTTGAGATTGATTATGAATGAACGCCATACTTGATATCCCTCAAGGAACAAAACTGAAAATATAGATGTGTGTCTAGAAAATGTCTTTTGGGGAGCTCCGAGAGCGTCTGGCTGGAGTCCTGCGTCTTCTGGCTGCTGCTTTCTTTTTGACTACTTTAACTTTTTTTTCCAATGTTTTTACGTCTTTTAGATGTTGCTCGTCGACGCCCACATCCTGAGGGAGGAGTTCTTCGAGGTCTACGGCTGTACGCTATAAGTCCTTTTCCCTCTTGTCTCGCTGATACAGCGTTTCTTACATTGGATACAACATCACCAATAAATCCTGTGGCCGCTGTTTTCAGGTGTGGCTTCGCCAAATTAAAACCCTTTTTTAAAAGGGGGACAGCCATGCGAAATAAGTTCCTAAATATACCGCCTAATCCATTACCATATTGTGTACTTGTTCCAATAAATCCAGGTAGTTCTCCGCCTGCTTGATTCATATAATATGACATATATCGACCATCATCGCCACTGTAAGCTTTTACGCATCATTTTAATGTAGTTTCACAGGTCTAAAATAGTTTGACTATAACTTTTCCGTATGAGAATGGAATGAGCGCACTCTGGTCGTCCCGCAACTCAATTTGTATGTCGCTTATGGTTGAGCGTGACAGAGGTGCGTAGTGGGGAGCGTCGTAACTCAAAGTGGGCATGCGTCTGGCTTCGTCAGAAATATTTATGCATCTGAGAAGGGGGACGTTGCTATCACCCACTAGCTGATAATCTATGATGTCACTATAAATAAATATGTTATATCTCCCCGCGTGTATATCAGCGGGATGGGGGCTATATACTAAGCTTTTTTCTCTAAAAGGCTGGGGTGTATTCCAAAGGACGTGCCTGGTACAAAACCGAGTATCTCGGCTAATCGGCCTTTAAACGTCACGTGACACCCTCCCCCTCCAGAGAAGAATACTTTATTTGTAATGGCATTATAACTCATACTGACGTCTACGGTGGAGTTATTTATACATTTTGTGTTAAACTCCTTAATAACACTCTGTACGGAGTCATACCACCCCACCGATAGCTTGATATAGTGCTTTTCAACATTTTTTAGGTCAAGGATTTCTACTTCGGAGTCCTCTGCTGAAAAACTGCTCCAGACACGAGGGTACTGGATCTCAATAAGCCCCACTTCATAGGGTTGGTGTAGAATGATAGGCTTGGCTAACTTGGTTCTGAACTGACATATCTTATTATTTGGATATACAGATGATGATGAATTGCTAGGCAATGTGACAAAAAAAACCATTCTTACTCATTGTAATATGTTCTTGCCACAGGCAGGGACTGAATGACTAGTTTACACATTCTACATCCTATTTTTATTTAAGGTCTACGATGTCATTTTCAGAAACCCATGAATTGAATTTTTCAGGCCATCCCAACCACTTCACAAGGGCAATGCGTTTACGCCCGCCTGCTTTCTCCTCACTACCTTCTCTATTTTAAATATCTTATTCTTGTCTATGATCACCTGTTGCAATTCTGCCTCGTAAAAGGTTCCTGTCAACATGTCGCCACTGACATCTTTAGCTTATAAACCGGCGGTATGCGACTTATAAGTTTAGCTATTGTAAAAAACTCATCTGTAAACGTTTGCTTATAACCTTTTCTAAATAATCCACGATGCTTTGATATCCTAACCGTATCTCCCAGTTGAAATTTAAAAGGTACCACGGCAGGTGTCTTCAGCTTGTACAAATTGATAAAGACATCTTTCTCATTGTCTTTATTTACTGAGGATGGGGCCATTTTTATAGACCTGTGGTATGAAGAATTGTATGCAGTAACCAGATCGGGAATTGCGTCAATATACCGTCGAGAGTTGATGGATGTTAGAAATCGCCACATACGCGTTTTGAATGTCCTATTGAACCTCTCCACCACACTTGCTTTTGTCTCATTCGATGTCGAGAAATGTTTGATTTTATATTGATCCAGCAGATTATGAAAAGTGGTATTGTAAAACTCCTTTCCCTCGTCTGTTTGAACTTTCTGGGGTATCCGTCCATCGCGTAGTATTTCTTTAAAAGCGTTTGTGACAACTGGGCCTGTTTTGTTTTTAAGACACCTCACCCATGCGTATTTAGAAAACACATCAATACAGGTCAGCAGATATCGTACATTATCATTTTCTGATGAATATTCGCTCATATCTACCAGATCAATCTGAAATTGTTTGTCAATACCACTAACAACTACTCTGTTTCTAGGGAAGTTTTTTAATGCGGGCGCATGCAAGGTATAGGTATCCTGACGCTGTAAAAACTTTTGAACCACCGGGAGCGCTGGAGTCACGCCTGTATGCTCTTTGACTGCCTGACGAAGCTTATCCACACCACCTAATCCACCAGGGTGTGATGGATCATAGTATATTTTTTCCATAACTCTCTCCATGATTCGTATAGATGAAACTGACATCATTAGCTTTGTGTCATGCATTTTTATTTACATCACAACAGATTATGAAGACATGTTTACACACTCTATCACATACAGCATTTTGGCTACCTCGTTCACACCCGTTTTAGCGATTATGAATGCGTGTAGCTCTTGAAAATCGGATACCATATCATTATCACATTGTTTTTCTCTCACATACAGACTCAATGTATCAACAATCATAGTGTACAATGTTAACAGATGATGAACTTTCAACCGCTCAAAGTTGTGTGTAATGCTAGCTATGACTGTACAAAATGTTTCCATCACATTCTCCCGTGTCATCAACAATGCTAGTAACATTTGGATCACATCAGGCCACGGATGTGTACAGATTTGGCCTCTCACAAGTTCCATCATTTTCTCAAGCCTAATCACATCAGACGGCTCGACTTCACGGTTACATTGGTATATGGTATCATCACCCACCTTGTTGGCTACAGCCTTGTCTAAAAGGCTTGACAATTTCAATATCACATATCGCTCATTGAATTTCCTATACATCACACGAAAACAATTCCCCATTTTTTTTTTTTTTTTT
>JAEKDQ010000757.1:0-118527 GCA_026937815.1 Etheostoma perlongum | reverse complement strand
CCCAGACTAGCAGCTAGCTTCTACAGCTAATGTCCATAGCCCAGACTAGCAGCAAGCTTCTACACACCTATGTAGCCCGTATGAGCAGATGTATGTGAATTAATTAAGCCAGTCTCCTACATACGTTGTCCTAGGGAAAGGACCACATGAGAAACAGGGGCTGTTGTGGAGCAAGTATCAAGGTAGTAAGTATTAAAAGCTAAATGTACAATGTATACGTGGATGTATATGTCACACGGAGGCCACTTGGAGAGATACCTGCTGCTGTACAAGTTGCAGATCTTTAGCTCATTAGATGGTCAGTTAGCACCATTTAGTGGACAGATAGTAGAACTCCATCATCTGATGGGGGACTTCTCTCACACTGACTGGCTCTGGGAACAGATTGGACTGGTTCTCACGTCTCTCTATCTCTGAAGTTATGAAGACGTCACAGCGTCATCGGATCAAATGCACATCGACACCAGAAACTCATACGTTGTAGAATTATTCTATTAATGTCAAGAAGTAACACAGTTGTAGAAGAAAGACATCCCTTTATACACATATCTGGTGAGGGGAACTTCACATCGTTCACTCAGTTTGGTACATTTAATACACACTTTATAGGGAGGTATTGGCAGAGGTGAACAATAAGGAAATACATTACTTACGTTACTGTATTGAGCAGTTTTGTTGTGTATTTTTCAAGTAGTTTTTAAAATGTACTTGATTTTAAGGTGAAGGATTGCATTTTCCTACATTACAAATCCTATCCGTTACTGAGTAAAAACAAGTTTGACTAATGAAAACTGAAAGGAAGAAAAAATAAATTAATAAAAAACTCACACCGGCCATAACCACTACACCAGACCTGGGCTTTCTTTTTTGTGCCAACGTATGCAGCTTCTTCTTCTCTGGTTGCAAGGCACAAAAAAGAAGTAGAACTGTAACGTGTGGGAGCGGTCGGACCCATGGATGTATTAAGAGAACGGTCTGACCCCTGTGGCGGCGAGCTGCGAACTGAATGGGAGACATTAACATGGACGGGAATCAGCTGTTATCCCTCAAAAACATCAGCTCATGGGAAAGAGAGGTCGATACAGAGCGTCGAGGTTTTAACCAAACATGGATGCACAACATCGCCAGAACACTACGCCATTTTCTGGAGGGGAGTTTCTAGTTACTTTTCAGGTTTTTCCCCCTTCTTGTCCAATGAAAACCACGTAACTCCAGATGTGTGTTGATGTTGAATGTTTGTGATAAACTGAAGTATGATGTCATAAGAGTGTCATGAAAAAGAATAAATCTGTAAAATAAAAAACTAAATGTCAAAGGTCAACTCAGTTCAGTTTATTTAAGAAGAAGAAAGATCAAATTAATAAAACAAATGATTATACATGGGTTAAAATTCCCAGAATTAGCCAAAAGCTCGCAAACCTCCCCCTGAATACAATCAGCTGTTCTCATGTGTCTAATCTACTGAAGAAACCTGTGGGCTAGCAAAGATTACAAATACAAACACACACACTTGAACTTTTCAACCTTTTGCAACATTTCAGGTTTCAGTGGGCGGCTGTGGCTCAGTGGTAGAGTGGTTGCCTGCCAATTGGAAGGTTGGTGGTTCAATCCCATGTCGAAGTGTCCTTGGGCAAGACACTGAACCCCGAGTTGCCCCCTTGCTGCGCATCGGAGTGTGAATGTGTGTGCATGTTTATCTGATGAGCAGGTGGCACCTTGTACGGCAGCCTCGGCCACAGTGTATGAATGTGTGTGAATGGTGAATGTATCCTGTATGATGTAAAAGCGCTTTGACTAGTCGTTAAGACTAGAAAAGCGCTATATAAATACAGCACATTTACAAACATAAAGATATAAAACTGTAATTTTTGGAATCAACAACAAGTGGGACACAATTATGAAGTGGAACACAATTTGTTAGATATTTCAAACTTCAACAATTACCAAGAATAATAAAAAAGCAAGTCCAAACCCACGTAGACCGCCCGATCCATCCAGAAAGACCTGCAGACACTGGAGTTGTGCTACACCATTCCACTATACAGAGATACTTGTACAAACATGGTCTTCATGGAAGAGTCATCAGAAGAAAACCTCTTCTACGTCCTCACCACAAAAATCAGCGTTTGGTGTGGTGTCCTAATACCTATGACGACCGAGGGGTAGGGCATAGCCCGAGGGCTATATACCCCTAGGAACCGAGTGTGGATGCGACCTCACTTGTAAACACACAAGCAACAATGGCTGCCGCTTTGACCAGAGAGACATATACCCACATAAATGTATAAACGCATAAATATAAGTATTTCCAGCTTAAATAATTGATTTAAAAGTTGTTTTGTGGTCTATACAGTCCTGTGCATATATACTTGCAACCATGTTCCTAAACTGAAACTTTTTAAAAATCGCTAGCTTGCAATGCTAATGCTAATCGCTAACGTTGATTTGCACAACAGTCCCGCATTTCTCTGCCTTGAATGGACTGTATACATCGCATAGACTATATACAGTGCCTTGCGAAAGTATTCGGCCCCCTTGAACTTTTCAACCTTTTGACACATTTCAGGCTTCAAACATAAAGATATAAAATTTTTATTTTTTGTGAAGAATCACCAACAAGTGGGACACAATTGTGAAGTGGAACGAAATCTCTTGGATATTTTAAACTTTTTTAGCAAATAAAAAACTGAAAAGTGGTGCATGCAAAATTATTCGGCCCCTTTACTTTCAGTGCAGCAAACTCACTCCAGAAGTTCAGCGAGGATCTCTGAATGATCCAATGTTGTCCTAAATGACTGATGGTGATAAATAGAATCCACCTGTGTGTGATCAAGTCTGTATAAATGCACCTGCTCTGTGATAGGCTCAGGGTTCTGTTGAAAGCGCAGAGAGCATCATGAAGACCAAGGAACACACCAGGCAGGTCCGTAATACTGTTTACTGGAGAAGTTTAAAGCCGGATTTGGATACAAAAAGATTTCCCAAGCTTTAAACATCCCAAGGAACACTGTGCAAGCAATCATTTTGAAATGGAAGGAGTATCAGACCACTGCACTACCAAGACCTGGCCGTCCCTCTAAACTTTCAGCTCAGACAAGGAGAAGACTGATCAGAGATGCAGCCAAGAGGCCCATGATCACTCTGGATGAACTGCAGAGAACTACAGCTGAGGTGGGAGAGTCTGTCCATAGGACAACAATCAGTCGTACACTGCACAAACCTGGCCTTTATGGAAGAGTGGCAAGAAGAAAGCCATTTCTCAAAGATATCCATAAAAAGTCTTGTCTAAAGTTTGCCACAAGCCACGTGGGAGACACACCAAACATGTGGAAGAAGGTGCTCTGGTCAGATGAAACCAAAATCAAACTTTTTGGCCACAATGCAAAACGATATGTTTGGCGTAAAAGCAACACAGCTCATCACCATCAACACACCAACCCCACTGTCTAACATGGTGGTGGCAGCATCATGGTTTGGGCCTGCTTTTCTTCAGCAGGGACAGGGAAGATGGTTAAAATTGAGGGGAAGATGGATGCAGCCAAATACAGGACCAGTCTGGATGAAAACCTGTTGGAGTCTGCAAAAGACCTGAAACTGGGACAGAGATTTATCTTCCAACAAGACAATGATCCCAAACATACAGCAAAATCCACAAAGGAATGGTTCACAAATAAACATATCCAGGTGTTAGAATGGCCAAGTCAAAGTCCAGACCTGAATCCAATCGAGAATCTGTGGAAAGAGCTGAAAACTGCTGTTCACAAACGCTCTCCATCCAACCTCACTGAGCTCGAGCTGTTTTGCAAGGAAGAATGGGCAAGAATGTCAGTCTCTCGATGTGCAAAACTGATAGACATACCCCAAGCGACTTGCAGCTGTAATCGCAGCAAAGGGTGGCTCTACAAAGTATTAACGCAAGGGGGCCCAATAATTTTGCGCACACCACTTTTCAGTTTTTTATTTGCTAAAAAAGTTTAAAATATCCAATAGATTTCGTTCCACTTCACAATTGTGTCCCACTTGTTGGTGATTCTTCACAAAAAATACAAATTTTATATCTTTATGTTTGAAGCCCGAAATGTGTCAAAAGGTTGAAAAGTTCAAGGGGGCCGAATACTTTCGCAAGGCACTCTATATATATTAATACCAACGGTCTATGATACATCGCTACGTGCTTTACATATACCGCCCTGTATCACACAGGAGGACACAGCAGCTGATCCACTTTGGGGCTGAAAACGAGCAGAAGTTTCCTAATTCATATGTTTATGTTGTACCCATTCATTATTGCATTGGTACTGTATTATTGTAATCATTTGTGATTAATTCCTGTTCATTGTTCATGCACTTATATATTGTTGTTGGTTTTGATATGGGACACTGATGAAATGGGGGGGGGGGCCAACAGGCTTCAGACTGGTCTGGAATATCAGAACAGCTGTAGTTAATTTGTTTGTTTGCAGTCTTGTGTGTATTTTTTTAGTTTTACACATATGGGTGCCTTTTTATGTGTGTGATATGTAAGATATGGTTCTAATAATTGATAATGGTTCTGTAACATAATTTTATGTAATGTTTTTGCCTTTATGTTTAATTTATCAGCAATAAAGACAGATTTTTGTTCAAATGTTTTTCTGAACATCAATGACATTCAAAACGGTGATAACTGAACCAGATATATAAAACACACCATGTATACATAGTGTATATGTATGTATACATGATACATGTGTATACACATATGTATTGCAAACAGACCTAAGTACTCCACAGATAAGAACATCTGCCTCTGCACCACCAAAGTGAACATAAAATAACTATAAAATATATAAATATATAAATGAAATGTCACTGTTGTCAAAACCCACACAGTCAACAGACAGAGACGGCATCTTGGAAGTTTGTGATCAATACTGTATGGTGATGTAACCAAGTGGTGTCCCATTTCATAGGGGGATGTTTTCACCCCTACCCCTTACCCCTTGGTTTCAAGGGCCAAGGGGTAGGGGTAAGATGGAGAAATGGGATTCAGCCTAACTGTGCAGGGGGCCCAAACTTTTGCAGACATTATTTTCTTGTTTTCTGTTATTTTGAAAGTGTAAATGATGGATATAAAATCTAACTTTTTGTGACATATTACACAAATGTCTAATCTGTCATTTGATGCCTTTTGGAGATTTTTCCATCTTTTTTGGCTTCTTTATGCACATTAATACACATTTTTACCTGGGGTGCCCAAACCTTCGAACCCCACTGTAGTTATTGTTTTTTCTTGACACTCCACTTTCATATGTCTCTTGGTAGTTTGGCTTATTTAAAGCTAATGTACTTGTTCAGACTATTTCGGCTTCTCTCCGGTGTGAATGCGCTGGTGAGATTTAAGGCGACTACTCTGAGAAAACGTTTTCCCACATTGTTCACACCAGTACGGCTTCTCTCCGGTGTGAACACGTCGGTGTATTTTAAGACTACCACTAGCAATAAATGTTTTACCACATATATCACAGCTGTGCGGCTTCTCTCCAGTGTGAATGCGTTGATGTGTTTTAAGGGCACTACTCGTAGAAAACATTTTCCCACAGTGTTCACAGCTGTACGGCTTCTCTCTGGTGTGAACACGCTGGTGAGATTTAAAGTCACTATTATTAGTAAAGGCTTTACCACATAGATCACAGAAGAACGGCTTCTCTCCAGTGTGTCTGCGCTGGTGACATTTAAAGCCACTATTATTAGTAAAGGTTTTCCCACATTGTTCACACCGGTACGGTTTCTCTCCGGTGTGAACACGTCGGTGGATTACCAGGCTCTGTCTCCTAAAAAAGGTTTTACCACATAGATCACAGCTGTACGGCCTCTCTCCAGTGTGACTGCGTTGATGCATAATTAGGATACTCTTCAGTGTGAAAGCTGCCCCACATAGATCACAGCTGTGTAGATTCTCTCCAGTGTGAACTCTCTGATGAAGCTTTAAAGTTCCAGATGTTGAGAAGGATTTGTCACAGTGTTGACAGTGGTGACGTTTGGGTCCCTCTCCTCTTCTCTGTGTCTATAGCAACAGACAAACACACACAAAGAGAGAGAGAGAGAGAGAGAGAGAGAGAGAGAGAGAGAGAGAGAGAGTTAGTGAACAGCCTTCTTAAACCCTGGACTTGCTCTCAGTCTTCATCCAATAATTCATGACAAAATGAAGGAAAATATGTGCCAGTTGCAGACATGTTATTATGGAAGTAAACATAGTGCTCATAACTTTTATAAGTTCAGAAATACTCTACATTTTTTCATTTCACTAAATCATTTGCAAACTCTTCAGTTTAACCTTGAGGGAAAAATATTACAGATAGGGGTGTGTGTGGGGGGCGGTGCATGATGGCTAGGTTTAGTAATAATGGGTACAGTTATAAACTAGTCGAACCAAGGTAAAAACGGCTCCACAACTTTATCAGATCATTTAGAAAGAAAAAACTATTTACATACAGTGAGGAAAATAAGTATTTGAACACCCTGCTATTTTGCAAGTTCTCCCACTTAGAAATCATGGAGGGGTCTGAAATCATCATTGTAGGTGCATGTCCGCTGTGAGAGACATAATCTAAAAAAATTTAATCCAGAAATCACAATGTATGCTTTTTTAACTATTAATTTGTATGATACAGCTGCAAATAAGTACATTTGAACACCTGTCTATCAGCTAGAATTCTGACCCTCAAAGACCTGTTAGTCTGCCTTCAAAATGTCCACCTCCACTCTATTTATTTCCCTAAATTAGATGCACCTCTTTGAGGATGTTAGCTGCATAAAGACACCTGTCCACCCCAGACAATCAGTAAGAATCCAACTACTAACATGGCCAAGACCAAAGAGCTGTCCAAAGACACTAGAGACAAAATTGTACACCTCCACAAGGCTGGAAAGGGCTACTGGGAAATGTCCAAGCAGCTTGGTGAAAAAGGTCCACTGTTGGAGCAATCATTAGAAAATGGAAGAAGCTAAACATGACTGTCAATCTCCCTCGGACTGGGGCTCCATGCAAGATCTCACCTCGTGGGGTCTAAGAAAGGTGAGAAATCAGCCCACAACTACACGGGAGGAGTTGGTCAATGACCTGAAAAGAGCTGGGACCACCGTTCCAAGGTTACTGTTGGTAATACATTAAGACGTCATGGTTTGAAATCATGCATGGCACGAAGGTTCCCCTGCTTAAACCAGCACATGTCAAGGCCCGTCTTAAGTTTGACAATGACCATTTGGATGATCCAGAGGAGTCATGGGAGAAAGTCATGTGGTCAGATGAGACCAAAATGGAACTTTTTGGTCATAATTCCACTAACCGTGTTTGGAGGAAGAAGAATGATGAGTACCATCCCAAGAACATCATCACTAATGTGAAGCCTGGGGGATGGTAGCATCTGCTTTGGGGGTGTTTTTCTGCACATGGGACAGGGCGACTGCACTGTATTAAGGAGAGGATGACCGGGGCCATGTATTGCGAGATTTTGGGTAACAACCTCCTTCCCTCAGTTAGAGCATTGAAGATGGGTCGAGGCTGGGTCTTCCAACATGACAATGACCCGAAGCACACAGCCAGGATAACCAAGGAGTGGCTCTGTAAGAAGTGGCCTAGCCAGTCTCCAGACCTAAACCCAATAGAGAATCTTTGGAGGGAGCTCAAACTCCGTGTTTCTCAGCGACAGCCCAGAAACCTGACTGATCTAGAGAAGATCTGTGTGGAGGAGTAGGCCAAAATCCCTTCTGCAGTGTGTCCAAACTTGGTGAAAAACTACAGGAAACGTTTGACCTCTAGAATTGCAAACAAAGGCTAGTGTACCAAATATTAACATTGATTTTCTCAGATGTTCGAATACTTATTTGCGGCTGTATCATACAAATAAATAGTTAAAAAATCATACATTGTGATTTCTGGATTAGATTATGTCTCTCACAGTGGACATGCACCTACGATGACAATTTCAGACCCCTCCATGATTTCTAAGTGGGAGAACTTGCAAAATAGCAGGGTGTTCAAATAGTTATTTTCCTCACTGTATGTGTGTTGTATTAGATGGTATGTCATATACCATTAAAAATTAAATGTGCAAATAAAGGCCAAAAAACATGAAATCCATATGCCTGTGTCCTCTATTTAACAGGAAATCATGTTTAAATGCAATGGTTAATTAAATTTGTCACACACACACACACACACACACACACACACACACACACACACACACACAGGGTTGAATGCAAACACATCCAATCAGACTCCAGGGAGAGACTCCTCTGCAAATTCCAGGACAGTTTTTATGGGAAGTGTTGCCTCTTAAAAAACGGCTGCAATTTTGTGCATTTGGGCAAAATGACATACCCACATTAAAGGTGGTACAGCTTACACATACTTTGACACACAGAGATGTCATTGGAAAGCTAACACTCTCTAGTTTCTTGTGCAAGTGTCCTGGTGATTCTAGGCCTTAAAGCCCATGTTGCAGGTTAACCACCACTGTTGATTATTGGGTACAAAAAACACTCAAGATATGTATATCATTTTTAAAAATGTCTCCAAATAGTGTTAAAAGTTAGTTTTTGGTCATTTTTGGTGTTCGCGGGTTTATGAAGTCAATTCGCCGATGACGTCATACTGGGGAGTCTCAGCCTGGCACTAGAACTACGGTGACTGACTGGGATGTGGAAGAGGAGGAAAGGCCAGCAGCCGAATAATTACCAACCTGCCAGACGTGAGAGGGCAAATGAGGAATTGTCAAGATTGTGGGGAAGTCTCCATTTATCACCTTTATTTTAGCAACGCAGCAGTGCATACAATGACTTTACTTTTTACTGTCAGTGAATAGCACCGAGAGAACGTCAACGTTTTCTTTCGATCTAGTGACAGTGATCATGTCATTAGTTCAGATAAGTACTGGTACACTTATCTAGATATAGTAATAGAAGGCATCCCCGAGTGTTATTTCTAAGTGTTTACCTCTTCCTCCGGTGAAAACGTGTCGCTGTGTTTGACCGGTGCTTGTGTGTGGTGGCGAAGCTGCAGTGGAGAGCGGGTGCTGTAGGCGAATGAGCCTCCGGTTGGGGAGCGAGCCCCGCGATCAGCTGATCTGAAGATGCCTAAATCCGTTTGTGACATTTCAGGCAGGATCATGGTCCTCCCCAACCAGCACGCACCAGTATTGTAATTGTTTATATTTCAAACATCACTGCAGGTTGATTGTGGGCGACAACGCGGTCGTGTTAGCTTACCGAAACTATACTGCCGAAGTTGCTGGCTGGCTACGCGGCGTTAGCTATATCCGCTAGCATCCGTACAGGCTAACTATAGCCAGTTAGCTTTGTGTTTAAGTTAGCACACTTTGATTGCTGCTGTCTTTTTCAGGGTTATGACAAATTGATTGCAATTATTTTATATCATGGTATGTTTTAAAAGTGGTCTTATCCGAATCCTGAGAGTCTAAGCTTTCAGGCGATGTGACGCATGTGCGTATATTTGAAGATTTAATGCAAGTTATAACGACCTTTTATGTAGCTTCCCTGTTTTGGTCCCGGCAACGGGACTGGGTTGGCAAAACTCCGGTCAATTTCAACACGTAGCTGTGTTTTATTTTTAAAAGGTGTAGTTCTGTCAGTAGCGAGACAAATGAAACCAACCGTTGCTGCCTACACCGAGTTATCCTCCTGCTAGGGCAAGTTATTAACGTGTTTTTAGCCTCTTAACGTGCTTAAAGAAACCACAGACTATGGAGACCTTTAAAAAAGGACTAAAAACATTTCTTTTTAGCAGAACTTATGAGTTTTAACCTTGCATAATAATATTGTTGCACTATCTACATATATTTAGCAATAATCTCTCTCTCTCTATGTGCGATTCTCTCTCTTTGTGAAAGCGTCTGTGTGCATTCATTAATATTGAGATTAGATTCCTGGGTCTCTTCAGTCTGGAGTAACCTCTTTCCTTCACTCACCTCCTCCTTCTTCCTCTTGCTCCCTCGCTCCTTTGCGTCTCCCGAGGCCTCACTGACACCTTTCCTATTGACCTCCTCCTCCTCCTCCTCTTCCTCCTCGTCCTCGTGTTTCTGCAGGTACTCGGTGATAAGGTCCAGGTCCAGGTTGTCTTGCGGCTCCCATGTGTTATCCTCACTGGAAAGGTGAGTGCAGACAGAAGAACATCTCCTCACACTTTGTTTTTTAGGAAATACATTCTCACTCTAGCTGCTAATTTGGATTATTCCTTTTATCTGTTGCCATGTTGTAAGGTTATTTGTGGGTCTGCACCTTAGTGTCAAAATACCAAACCTTCAACTTTGAGAATGCCGAAAATTATGCTGTTGAAAGTGTGTGTGTATATATATATATAGGACCAAGAAAACCAATTATTAATATTCTAGACTCATACTTACTCTGAGAACCCCTTCCATTTTAGCAGAAACTCTACTCTTCCCTTCACCACTCTGCGGTCCAAAACCTTCTCCACCACATACTCCTCCTCTTCCTCTTTCACTGCTGCAGACTCCTCCTCTTCCTCCTTTACTGCTGCAGGCTCCTCCTCCTCTTCCTCCTTCACTGCTGCAGGCTGCTCCTCTTCCTCCTCCTCCTCCTCCTCTTCCTCCTTTACTGCTGCAGGCTCCTCGTCTTCCTCCTCCTCCTCCTCTTCCACCTTTACTGCTGCAGGTTCCTCCTCCTCCTCTTCCTCCTTCACTGCTGCAGGCTCCTCCTCTTCCTCCTTCTTTCCTGCTCCGGTTGCCAGCTTGACGTCTGCCCCAAGGGGGTGGTTTCAAATTGAGTAACTGGGGTAACAAATGATTTTTCTTGATTGGGGTTCACTACTTAACTCTCATAGGCGAAACCCTGGAAAGCAGAATCACAGAGTCAGTGAGTGAGAGAACGAACCGCCGTCCTCGTCTCCGTCTGTTTATTACAAATTCTCCGAAACACAAAAGCATAAAACAGTCCTCAACAACAACATTCCCCCAGTGAAAACATTAGGGCTGTAATCAAGCAAAGAAAATCTTGGTCGACTAAAGTCGTGAAAATTTCAACTAAAAATCGACTGGGTGCAGTACTTGTTCTTTTAGGCTATTTACAGTATATTAAATAGTTTTGGACCTAATTATTTTGCACTGAAATGACTCATCTGTCGGCTCTGACAGCGCTGCATCAGCCTCATATCCTAAGACATAAAGTCGACAATTCCTTCCGTGATATTATTTTAGCGTTTGGATAATAGAGGCTTAACATCCAGCGTGGTGTGGGTGTGTCTGGGGAACGCTACCGTCGTTGCGGGTGGGTGCGCCGGTAGTTATAAAACGATTATTAGACTATGAAATATGCCAACTCTGATATGTTCATACAGCCTACTCCAAACAGACAGGGCAACCTAATGCAGAAAAGTTAGCTTACCGTTTTTAGGTGATACGCCATGTTTGTAGTCGAGCTGCAATATATGCAAACTTTATTATTTTACTTTATTATATGCAATATATGCAACTTTTTTCCGTTATCTATTTTTGTAAAATGCTGCCACACTGCCGATGTCTTCGACATGGTAGAGGAGGACTGACTGGAAATTAAACACTCACAATTAAATAAATATTCAGCAAACCATCAGACGAAGGCTTTCTAGTACTTTCTTCAATCTGTCTCCGGTGGGTTGGGCTAATCAAAAAAAGTGAAAACAAGATAGGAATGCTCTGTAAACACCCCCATTAGCAATTAGTGCTTTCCACCCGTAGACCATAACGGCCAATGCTTCCACCTGATGGAATTAACAAATAATAGTCTTGTCCTTACCAAAATAAATATCACCCTTACTGTTCCGTTTAAATAATAATATATATCTCTTCTTTCTACCTCCAAAACTCCTCCATTATACTGTCATCATGGAAATCATAAATCCTCTTTGGCTGTAAATAAATATTCAAACGACTTTGAGTCAAAACATGAACCATCATACACCTAGGGATAATAGTTCAACTTATAATACATTCCTTTTCTAATACTCTGTAGAACTTTTAGGAGGAACTCTCCTTTAAGAGTTAAACAACATTTTAACATCAACAATCCTGTCAGGATACCTTAAAAACCACAAAATAACTCATTACCAGGGAATGAAAGCACCAGCACCCAGAATCACACATACAACCCTATGCTAACTAGCATGTTAGTTAGCAGAAATTAGCCTGTGTCTATGTTAATGTTAACTAGCATGTTAGTTAGCAGTAATTAGCCTGTGTCTATGTTAATGTTAACTAGCATGTTAGTTAGCAGTAATTAGCCTGTGCCTATGTTAATGTTAACTAGCATGTTAGTTAGCAGTAATTAGCCTGTGTCTATGTTAATGTTAAATAGCATGTTAGTTATCAGTAATTAGCCTGTGTCTATGTTAATGTTAACTTAGGGTGACCAGACGTCCCCGGTTTCCGGGGACAGTCCCCGATTTTGGTGACCTGTCCCCGGCTGGACCTGTCCCCGGCTGGATCTGTCCCCGGTTTTCACTGTGACTGACAGACCCAAAATTGTAATGACAGAAAGAAAACTCTGACCAAACGGAGCCGATCGAGCAGCGCTGCTCAGAGCTCAGAGATGTTTTAGAAAGCCGTATTTTACCATGCTAAAATCACTGATTATTTACATGGAGTCTGGTGGAGATATGCTGCTCTATACACGCTAAAATCACTGATTATTTACATGGAGTCTGGTGGAGATATGCTGCTATATACACGCTAAAAGTAGTGATTATTAACATGGAGTCTGGTGGAGATATGCTGCTATATACACACTAAAATCACTGATTATTTACATGGAGTCTGGTGGAGATATGCTGCTCTATACACGCTAAAAGTAGTGATTATTAACATGGAGTCTGGTGGAGATATGCTGCTATATACTCACTGATTATTTATACAGATTTGCTGCTCTATACTAAAATCATGGAGTGATTATTTAAAATCACTGATTATTTACATGGAGTCTGGTGGAGATTTGCTGCTCTATACACGGTAAAAGTAGTGATTATTTACATAGAGTCTGGTGTTTTAAAAAAGGATCTTAATCTTTAACAGAAAGGTCGGCCTCCTAAGAAATCCTTTCCATAATCTTATCAGACACTTAGAATATTAATCTGAGTCTGTCAGCAGCAAAACGAGCACTTTATGAACGTAAATACAAGCTGGACAATTCTCCCATTAACTTCCATTGTAGCTTGTTTCTCTGCTGCCGACTGCAGCGATCTCGTTTCATACTGCATCAATGTCAAAGGAAAATCTTCCCTCAATAGTTTATATTGTATCCGATACTCAGCTCTAGGTCTAGTGTCCCCGTTTTAAGTTTTACAAAAATTTAAAACATGACGTGTTTTGGAGGTATTTACGCTTCTGAGCTGAAACTGTCCCCGGATTTTGTCTGAGACATCTGGTCACCTTACGTTAACTAGCATGTTAGTTATCAGTCATTAGCCTGTGTCTATGTTAATGTTAACTAGCTGTCATCACGGTTCACATCCGTCCAGAGCAACGGGACCTGTTGGTCAATTTCTTTAACTGTCTATGATACCACCCCTATACACACCTTTTAGCTAGCCGCTAGCTCTATTGTTTACCAAACCCGTTTCCCGCGGTTCCAAATGCGGCTCTTTAGCTCGCCTTTACACATCATACATTCCATAACTAACCCACCACAGCTTCAGTACACCATACACACGGCAGAAGGAAACCGTCGTTTCTCACTTTTACCGAGTACCAACCTGGAAAGCAGAATTACGGCATCAGTGAGTGAGAAAACAAACCGCCATCCTCGTCTCCAAAGAGGAGGAAAGTGTCCGTCACCTGGGCACCGTGGTGTACCGATACCCGCACATTGGTTCCGCTTTCTTTGTTTCCCCGTTACGTTAATATTGCTTACCAATACATTTTGAAATTCGTACTAAACGCTACGCTGGTTATTATGATACCCCTTAAGAGTGTATCACACATTCAAACTGAAATAAATGTGGCGATATGCTGCTCTATACACGCTAAAAGTAGTTATTATTTACATGGAGTCTGGTGGAGATATGCTGCTCTATATACGCTAAAAGTAGTGATTATTTACATGGAGTCTGGTGGAGATATGCTGCTCTATACACACTAAAAGTAGTGATTATTTACATGGAGTCTGGTGGAGATATGCTGCTCTATACACGCTAAAAGTAGTGATTATTTATATGGAGTCTGGTGTGTTTGGTGATGGTGATGTCGGGACTGTTTCATGTTAAACTAAAAGGATCTTACTCTTTAACTAAAGGTCTATCTCTGTAGGGATCCATCCCATAATGTTGTCAGACACTTATAATAATAATCTGAGTCTGTAAGAGACGACAACAGAACCTTTAATGGACGGAAACTTTACCTTTTAATTAGGAGTTGAAACACAGACACAAGAAGAATAAATCCATCAAATAATCAGCATGTGGCCTTGTTTTATTGTACTCATTTTGCATTAAGTTGTTCCACATTCCCCGATATTTAAAACAAGTCGATCATTGACGTTATTCTACAAGTCAGATGAATAAATCTGCCAACCCAACTCCCTACGGACTGAGCTACTGCCACCCCTAGTAGTTATCCCTTTGACTTTCTGACTTTAATTATGACTTGGTGAAGGAAAATAACATGAGGCGATCCACCTCAGGCAGGGGGGGGGGAACTTGGGTTCAACAAGGGGGGGCGACACACTTCATTTTCTGCATCCTGGTTAATTTTTCTGCAACAATTTGGGTCTTTTCTGCATTAATTTATGGTGCAAATGTCTCCATGTATGTAAAGGAAATATAATAGGTATTTGGAGTAGGCTGCACTGAGTTACAAAGTTTTTTTATTATTGGAGGAGGGGGGGGGGTGTTGTATCAATCTCAGTAAAGAGAGACAACTGATGAATGAAATCATGATATGATCAAATAAGAAAAATTATGAAATGTATATATTTCATTAAAAGCATTTAGAAACATTAGACAATATGATGATTGTTTATAGAAACATTTGTTTTCCACATTTTAAATATATTACAATTCTATAAAATATATTACAATTCTTTAAAATATAAATTGTAATAAGTACCAGCAGAAATGTTGCTTTCTCATTTTGTAACCACAAATTCACTTCTGTACAGTAAATATATTGTTTCTAGAGTAACTTTGTGTGAAAAGAGGGGGGTATACAGAGTGCACACCTTCCCTCAGTCCACAAATCCTTGTAGTGAACCCCACAAAATGAACCTCAATGTTAAAACCAACTTTTTTCTGTTTTTTAAAAAGAGATGTGTCACTGGGGTCTGTCTGAGAGGAAGAGAAAAACGGAAAGCCTCCATCCAGGTACGGGCGGGTTAGGTTTAGAGAAGAAAGAAAATTCTGGCACCGTAGGTTCCAGAATTTGAAAAGCACTAACCATGGATGTTAGCTGTGATCCGATAATCTCCCCTGACATTGAGAGCCCCAGGAATATACATATAAAATATAAAATGTGTTGGTCCAATCTCTCCACTCCTCAAAATATATTTGTAGAGCAAAGTGGGTCTTAAGTGTGGCCTGGTTGGGTTTAGGAGTAGGGGGTAGGATAGGGTTGGGGTCAGGGGTGGGGGGTGGGGGATAGGATAGGGTTGGGGTCAGGAGTGGGGGCTGAGGGTTGGGTTAAGGGTCAGAGATAAGGGTTGGGATAGGAGTAGGTGTCAGGAGTAAGGAGGTGGAAGGACTAGAAGCCAAAATAATGAATATTGTATCTTCCCTCATAAAATCACCTCTCATTGAGACCTCCAGGAGTCAAGGTGCTCAATTTGTTGATCCACACTCTTTCTGCTTTCCTCCTCTGCTTAATGGGCCAATTTGGGTTAGATTCTAAAACAGTGGCTCTTAGATTGGACCAACAATGCTCAACAAAATGTTTCACCAACAGGATATGTACATTTTTCTGATTATTGATGTTGTATCTATGTGTTGTAAACCTGGTCAACACTGTGTTGCCCGTTTCTCCCACATATTGTATTGAGCATTGTTTACACCTGATCAAATAAATGCAGTTTTTCCTCCTCACATCTGTGTTTCTCTGTGTTTCATAGACCTCCTTATTAGTCTGGTTCTGAACAAATTTGTAATGTCTAAAATATTCTGCCTGGATTTTGGTCCTGGGTGTGGTTAACGGCTTTAATTTGGCTTTAACAAGCATATCACCCAGGTTATATTTTTTCTTAAATGCAGCTATAAGTTTGTGTTCTTTCAGAAAAATAGTATTACCTCCTGAGGAAAAAAAAATATTTTTAAGTCTCCTGACAAAACCAAGATTGGATGTTGAAAAGGTGGTGATAATGGGCAGGATTGGGTCTAGACAAATTGGTTTGGTTTGACTGAAAGTTTTGAGAGCCTTGCAAAGTATTGCGTAAGAGTACCCCCTACTGGTCAATGAGGTGAAAAACACCTTGACAGCTTTTTTAAAATCTTCATTTCTGGTACAGATTCTGCTGAATCTTAATAATTGGGATTTAACTAGACCAGTGAATGTGTGTTTAGGATGGTGCCTGGTTCTAAATAACAGAGCATGTGTGTCTGATTCTTTAAAAATGACTTCCAATCCAATCTTAGTTTCTCTAAAAAAGTAGGCCCCTTAAAAGTGGTGGTGTCCAAAAAATCAATGGAGTTTAAATCCAGTGTAGCTGTAAATTTGATGGACTGATTGTGACGGTTCAAAGAGTTTAAAAATTGTTGGAACTCCTTCCTTGAGAAAGGCCAAATGTCATCAAGGTACCTGTAATAATGTAATGGCTTTTTATGGCAGGATTTGAGGGCTCCCAGTTCCCATTGTGCCATAAATATGTCAGCGTAAGCCGGTGCAAATTTCTTCCCCATGGCTGTGCCTCTAGTCTGCAAGAAATACTGATTGTCAAATTCAAAGTCATTTTTTGTGAGATTGATTTCCAATAATTGTAAAAGTTCCTTGTCAGGTCTCTTGCTATTTGGGTACGTCTGAAACATGTTTTTTACAGCCAAAAGGCCTTCTGTTGAGTTAATATTAGTATACAGACTAATGACATCCATAAAGAAGAGGAACGCTGAGTGAGGTACTTTTATACGTTTAATCTTGTCCACAAAATCAAAGGTGTCTTTAATATAACTATCATGTAATTTTTTTTTGGGATCAAAATCTGTGCTTTTGGGAAAGCAACTTGGGCCATTTTGACCACTCTCTTGAGTTGCGGGATGGCTACTTTGTCAGGTTTCTGAGCCCTGTTGTTGATGCCAAAGGAAAGGACACATTTTTCAACAGCATCTGAGACTGTAGTCTTGGCCAAAAGTGCCTCTGCGTGTTTGAAGGTGGCACCAGGGAAACTGTCAATCTGCACATGGGGCTCTTTGAAGGGTGGAAATCTGGCCACGTCAGAGTCACCCATGATCAGCCATTTCTTTTTAGCCACCAATGACCAGGCTGTCATTTTGTTATTTATGGGTGTGTGTCTGAAGGGCCTATATTCAGTTATAGGTGGTGCAAAGGGAGTAAAAGACAGTCTGCTCTGTACTTGGGCTGCTGGTAAGGGTGTCAGTCTAAATTGTTTCACCATCCCCTGTATGACCCTATTACCTGAAGAAAGGTCTTCTGGGCAAAGAGATGTCGGGCCAGGCAAACAAGTTGGTTCGGAAGTGACCCCTGTAGATTTGCACCTCTGGAAAAAGGGCGGGTGGGTGGCCGGACGTTGAAAGGGATGTCTGCGAGCTGGCCTCCTCGGTTTGGGTGTAAGCAGGACTGGAGAGTGACCTGGATAAAAAAAGGAATGAAAGAGGGAAGGTAGACAGGTAGGGGGTGGGGAGGAGGGGAGGAGGGAGCAGGGGGATTGGGTGAGAGGGGGGGGGTGAAAGTGGTGAAACTAAGAGGTCGGTCTCCTCCTGCTGGTTCTGCTGGATCTCCTCTATCGTGGGTAGAGTGTGCACTGGCAGGTCCTGGGGGGCTGGGTGGATCTCAACAATGGTCTGAGGAGGGTTGCACTCTGTGTTCTGTCTCCGTGTAATTACTGTCTGCAGTTGTGGCTGTTGTATTGGAGGTCCTGTAGGTCTCTGCATTGTCTCCTCTGAAAGCACTGATCTCCGGGCTGCTGTCCCTGGTGTTTCTGTGTTGCACCTGTGCAGGTCTGGGTGGAGATGAAAGGAGAGGAGGAGGAGGGAGAGGAGGATGCGGCGGCGGCTGTTGTGCTGGTGGTGCCTGTGCAGTCTGCTCTGGTTCTGGTTCTGGTGTGGCTGAGGCAAGACGTCGATGTTGATGTCTGGTGATGTCTGTGTCTGTGCCACTGTCTGTGTTGGGGGCCGTGAGTGGGATTGGGTGGCCTCCGTTATCTTAGCATAAACAGAGTCTAGTGTTTGTTGAGTCAGTTTCCTGACATAATGGCTGGGAGCCCAGATGGTTGCGATAGCAAAGTTTCTCTGCCAGTCTGAGTGGGATAACTGTAGCAAAATCTGCAAGTTATTGTCCAAACTGTCTTTGTAACGATCTCTGAGTATAAGGAGGGTCGTCTTTGTTGTCGTCGTTGTAGCAGCAGTAGTCTTTTTCTCTGCTGTGCCCGTGTATGTGTTGGTTCTCTTGTGACGCACACCGCCGCCATCACAGTCACGGTGGTGGTCAACGTCGTAGTCGTCGTGTTCGTGTTCCTGGTGGGCCTCTTGTACTTTTTCTCCTTTGTGTAGCTTGGCTTCAGCGGGGACATTGCGAGCGGCAGTGGCGCTCACGAGAATCAGATGCAGCTTTAACGCCAGAGTCAAACGACGGGCCATGCTGCGGTTGCCCCCCCCGGCTGTGCCGAGCCACGTGCAAAGAGTGGACAGGTCCGAAACAAGATGACGTAAAAAAGAAAATGACGACAACAAGAAGACAAGACAAATGTGTCTACAGTGTATACTGGGTATGTTGTGTGTGTGTGTGTGTTTTTATAATAAAAATAATTAGTAGACTAATGTCAAGCCTTTGTTTGTTTTTTTAACTTCCCTTTCCACTTGCTTTTGCCTTTCCTGTTTTTACTACAACTACAAGCCACTGGCCAGGATCCCAGGGACTCAAAGGCGGGACGATACAAGGGTAGCAGAACAAATACGATCGATTGAATGTACCACAGGTCCCAGGGACCCGAAGGACAACGGCAAGGGTCCTCGGGACCCGAAAGGACAATGCCACTGGTTCCCAGGACCCGTAGGACAACGTCAAGGGTCCCCATGACCCGAAAGGACAATGCCACTGATCCCCGGGACCCATAGGAAAACTTCAAGGGTCCCCGTGACCCGAAAGGACAATGCCACGGGTCCCTGCGACCCGAAGGACAATGACAAGGGTCCCTGGGATCCAAAGGACAACGTCAAGGGTCTTGGTGACCCGAACGACAATGCTTTTGGTCCCAGGGATCCAAAAGACAATGTCAAGGGTTCCTGTGACCCAAAGGACAACGTCAAGGGTCCCAGGGACCTGAATGACAATGCTTTGGGTCCCTGGGACCCGAAGGACAATGCCAAGGGTCCTCGGGACCCGAAAGGACAATGCCACGGGTCCCTGGGACCCGAAGGGCAATGCCACGGGTCCCTGGGACCCGTAGGACAATGCCACGGGTCCCTGGGACCCGTAGGACAATGCCTTGGGTCCCTGGGACCTGAAGCATAATGTCAAGGGTCCCTAGGACTCGAAGGACAATGTCATAGGGTTCCCGTGACCCAAAGGGCAATGCTACAGGTCCCTGTGACCCTAAAAGACAATGCCACGGGTTCCTGGGACCCGAAGGACGACGTCAAGGGTCCCGGTGACCCGAAGGACAACACGATGGGTAAAACATATTTCTTTGAGCGGTTGTTTTGGATGTCTTATGGATTATGTATTGATTTGTTGTATTTTAAAGGGTGTTTTTGTGACATGTTATATGACAAAAGTATGAAATGAGTGTCAATAAATTATTTTCAAAAGAAAAAAAATCTGTTCTTATCAGTTTAATATCTGATATGTCCTCTATCAGGGGACAACATATTAAGCAAAGGGAGTTGAAAAAGAGGCTTGCTCCATTCACTCCATGCATCAACCCGGTATTGCAGCACTTCCGGGAACGGTGCACCCATCTTCTGTCTTGTGGAAAAACAAATAACAATGCACGTGGAACTGCACGTGGACCTCCCCATTGCTCAATATATCAATGGACCTGAAGAGACATGCGTCGCAATGGCTGGCAGATTTTACGGCCAGAAGTTGTTGCAAAAACTGAATGATCTGTGAAACCTCGTTGGGTTCCTGGTATCAAAACGTTGTTATAATACTTGACAAGATAAAGCCATACAAAAGTGCAGCGAGATTTGCACGATTTATTTACAGAAAAAACAGCAGGGACAAAATATTGGCCCTGTGGGAATAGGTGAGGCCTTAGATTTGGATAGCGGCACACCAAATGAGGCTTACCACGAGGGTTGGGACTGGGACCACTAGGCTTTGCAGCTGATCTCGAGAGTGGGCTGTACTTACTCTGGTTTCTCTTCATAATGCACAAGTCTTTCACCTTTTACTAAAGACTTCCGTGGAGAGGAACACCTATGAGTTGAAATTATTTTTGGTGGGCTTTGCTGTTTGGCTGAGCCTATTGTACTTGTGAAAAACAAATGTGCTCTCCTAAAGCAAACTCAGATTCTTAAATGCAGTTAAAATGTGACAACATGGCAATATTGCAGGTTGGCAGAAGCTTGTCCAATTGGGAAAACCAAAATTGCCATCTTTAACTAAAACTTTTGTGCTTCATCATGAAGCGATAAGATGGGGGTGCTAAGTAGCAGCTGTTATGTCCATTTCATTTTTAAGGCATTTAACCTTGAGCATAAGACGGTAAGACGGGGGTGCTAAGTAGTACTGGACCGTGACAAGTGAGCACCGTCCGGGGAGGTTGCATCGGACAGCAAAGAGGTGGTGGTCATCGCTTCTTGGCCTTTTGGCTAAGACTGCGATCGCCTCCTATGTCTGGACAAAACTCTTGCCTGTTTGTGGCCTAGTTTTATAGCACCAGGTTTTTGGAGGATTTTCCTTGTGAACAAATTTCATCTTATTTGTAGTTGAAATACTTTAACTCAGGAATTCATTGGTCCAGAGGACTGCTTACCTGTACTCTGCCGGATTACAACGTTGACCAGACCAAACAAGAAAGGTAAGTGGGTTTTAGTATTTATTAGGCAGGCTTTATTTTGTTATTTTAGATCAGTGTATTACTTTATTTTAGATTCCTTGTTGTTGTTTTTTAGTATGTTTTAGGCGTTTTTAGCTTCTTTTATCCCTTTTATAGTGTGGTGCCTCCACCATGTCGGCCAACCATGCCGGTGTTATGTGCCTTCTGGTTTTTCCACCTACTGGTTTCCGAGCCTGTCCAGATGCCGTGTAAACCTCAACGGCTACCCACATCGACAGATTCGCTACAAATTCATATACATTTTACTGGCCTTTGCATGTCGCACCTCAATACAATTTTTACTGAACTGAACAGAATATCTGAGAACGACACTACAATAACATTGTACAGCGGGAAAATTGTGTTTTAAAAGAAATTACGATGATCTGTGTCGCGCTGGGTTCAAACCCTCTTCAGCAAAAAATAACACACGAGCCCACTGCACTGCCCACTACACCATCACATCATTCACATTCCTGCTGGAAAAAAACTTTGCTTTCTCTCAGTAGAACAAGAATCACAATTTAACAGGGCAAACCGAAACAACTTGTTACCTTGATTTAAGCGTAACTTCATAATTAATTTGTGCACTATAACCTCCTGCTACACCTCTGCGCTATCCATGTGCAAGGACTCGTCATAAATGATACCAGGCAGCACACAGTTTGTGAAACAATCGGTCTAAAACAACTGGTTACCTTGGGCTAGAAATGCGTGATCTCGAGGCTCTCAATCAGCTACAACAACAAGTTTCTTGGATTTATGAGAAGAAGCAATATTTCTATTGACGTGCCTCAAATGCATACATCTATGTTTCTAATAGCCTACAACGTTATGTTTACGACGGAAGACACGCATTTGAAACCCATTCAATACAAAGTTCTGTTTGGCAAATTATTAGCATCAAGTATGTCCCTGTTTTTAGGAGAGCTGATTCACCCGGATCAAACCTGTGCCGTCCCGGGGAGAAAGATCACCGACAGCCTCGTACTGATCCGAGACACCATCTGTTATGCGAGAGACAGAAACATCCGGCTAGTAGTCCTGAATTTAAATTTTGAGAAAGCCTTTGATTGGGTCTCGCACCAGTACCTCTTTCAGGTACTGCAAAAAATGGGGTTCCCAAGAAGGTTTATAGCCTGGGTGGGACTGCTGTACCGTGGGATCAACAGCAAGTTCATTGTTTACGGGCATCTGACAGGAGCAGTGGATATAAACTGCGGTGTCCGCCAGGGTTGTCCGTTATCCGCCCTCCTTTACGTCCTCGGTATAGAACCAATGGCACAGATCTTGAAAAGGGACCAACAAATCCATGGGGTAAGAGTCCCAGGTAGCGGGGGACTCGAGACAAAATGCATTTTATATATGGACAACATCAACATTTTATGCACTGACCTTTTATCTGTGAACAGGACGCTGGACTTGACGGACTGGTTCGGACAGGCCTCTGGGTCGAAGCTTTAACCGAAGCAAGACCCAAGCCCATTTTTATGGACCATGGATAGCGACTGAGACGACAGGACTCCCCTTGAAAACAATGGGGAAAACAAATTGGGCAGACACGGTAGGGAAAGTCACGGTAGGGAAAGTCAGGCAGAGACTAGGGTACTGGACGCTTAGAGGACTGACTTTAGAAGGAAAGGTTTTAATCATTAAAGCAGTGATTTTACCTTTGCTTTTACTCATCAGTTCTGTTTTTATCCCGCCTAGGAGAACGATTTTAGACCTGGAACGAGCCATCTTCTATTTCGTGTGGGGCTCCAAGTGGGAAAGACTGAGACGAAGTGTGATGAAGAAGCCAAAAGAGAAAGGAGAAAAAGGAGTGCCAGACCTGTACTTATTTTTAGGGAGCAGATACACCGTACTGCACATCACAACTGCTACAGCCCTATCCAGAAACCCCAAGACCGCAGCAATGAACAAACAGGTTCTGGATGGGGACGTACCTCAGGAAACTCATGATTTTACCCACTGACCTCAAAGTACAAGTGTCCTTTAACCTGCCACCAGCCTACGCTTTTATCCAGTCATTTTTAAGGCATTTAACCTTGAGCATAAGACGGTAAGACGGGGGTGCTAAGTAGTACTGGACCGTGACAACTGAGCACCGTCCGGGGAGGTTGCATCGGAAAGCAAAGAGGTGTTGGTCATCGCTTCTCGGCCTTTTGGCGAAGATCATGTGTAGTATCTGTTCTTATCAGTTTAATATGTGATATGTCATCTATCAGGGGACAACATTTTAAATGGAATTTTAGCAACGGGAATTGAAATAGGGGCTTGCAGGCAGATTTTACGGCCAGAAGTTGTTGCAAAAACTGAATGATCTCTGAAATCTCTGGTTTCTCTTCATAACGCACAAGTCTTTCGCCTTTTACTAAAGACTTCCGTGGAGAGGAACACCTATGAGTTGAAATTATTTTTGGTGAACTTTGCTGTTTGGCTGAGCCTATTGTACTTGAAAAACAAATGTGCTCTCCTAAAGCAAACTCAGATTCTTAAATGCAGCTCAAATGTGACAGCATGGCAATACTGCAGGTTGGCAGAAGCTTGCCGTCTTTAACTAAAACTTTTGTGCTTCACCATGAAGCGCTTAGACGGGGGTGCTAAGTAGCAGCTGTTATGTCCATTTAATGAGTCTGAACTGTACACGTTGATATCAGTGGTTTTGCAATTTAATTTAATTCTGTTATAAATGTTGTTGAAGAAGCCGCAGTGAGACACACCAACACCTTCTTTTTATTTTTTTATACACCAACGCGTTCTTTTATTTATTTTTTATACACCAACACGTTCTCTTTATTATTTTTTTTACACACCAACGCGTTCTTTTTATTTTTTTTAACACCAACACGTTCTCATTTTGTCAATGCAAGGGGCATCTACATGAATGCACAAATCCGTGCGCAGACACCAAGGGTTCAGACTAGGTTTAATATTTGACGCTGTGGTAATAAGACTGGGCCGGGTAGACAGACAGAGCGTAGCTTTTCCTCAGTGAAACATGTGTCTGAATGTACCAGTCAAACAGTCAAATGTGAAGTGGTGGAAACAGACTTAGACTTCTACAGGCTGCTTTGTGTTAAGTTTCAGTCTGGTTGCTGTTATTTTAAATCTGAGAAGGCATTGCTTCTGTAAAGATCTCTGCTTTCATCATTCATCAACATCTTCAGTGCCGTCTGTTCTGCACATGGTCACATTTAACCTGGTTAAATAACTGCAGGTAAACAGACTCATAAGAGTCCATAAACGTCATTCAAGCCTAATTTATAAAATTATAAATATAATTATAAACATTATAGATAAATTACATTAAAAAAATGTGTGTAGCTTCCTGCAGAGCGAGGATGACCATTCACAGACCATGGTAAAGTTGGTTGTATAATGGAAGCTCAAACTCCATAATAAATGTTTTGAATGTGTCTAATTTCCAACGTCCAATATAAAAGCAACTTTACCACGGTCTGCCACAGCGAGTCTGCTGCAGTGTGGCGGCCCTGCATCCCGGCACAGAGTGGAGCAACTGAGCTGCAGAGTCAGTTAGTGATCAGGAGGTGGCAGATGAAGATGATAGGGAGAAAGAGGAGGCTGTAGATTCAGAGAGGGACAGAGGTAGAGAGGGATTAGGAGGAGGAAGATGACAGGGAGGAAGAGGAGGCTGCAGATTCAGAGAGGGACAGAGATAGAGAGGGATTAGGAGGAGGAAGATGACAGGGAGGAAGAGGGGGGCTGCAGATTCAGAGAGGGACAGAGGCAGAGAGGGATTAGGAGGAGGAAGATGACAGGGAGGAAGAGGAGGCTGCAGATTCAGAGAGGGACAGAGGCAGAGAGGGATTAGGAGGAGGAAGATGACAGGGAGGAAGAGGGGGCTGCATATTCAGAGAGGGACAGAGGCAGAGAGTGATCAGGAGGAGGAAGATGACAGGGAGGAAGAGGAGGCTGCAGATTCAGAGAGGGACAGAGGCAGAGAGGGATCAGGAGGAGGAAGATGACAGGGAGGAAGTGGAGGCTGCAGATTCAGAGAGGGACAGAGGTAGAGAGGGATTAGGAGGAGGAAGATGACAGGGAGGAAGAGGAGGCTGCAGATTCAGAGAGGGACAGAGATAGAGAGGGATTAGGAGGAGGAAGATGACAGGGAGGAAGAGGGGGCTGCAGATTCAGAGAGGGACAGAGGCAGAGAGGGATTAGGAGGAGGAAGATGACAGGGAGGAAGAGGAGGCTGCAGATTCAGAGAGGGACAGAGGCAGAGAGGGATTAGGAGGAGGAAGATGACAGGGAGGAAGAGGGGGCTGCATATTCAGAGAGGGACAGAGGCAGAGAGTGATCAGGAGGAGGAAGATGACAGGGAGGAAGAGGAGGCTGCAGATTCAGAGAGGGACAGAGGCAGAGAGGGATCAGGAGGAGGAAGATGACAGGGAGGAAGTGGAGGCTGCAGATTCAGAGAGGGACAGAGGTAGAGAGGGATTAGGAGGAGGAAGATGACAGGGAGGAAGAGGAGGCTGCAGATTCAGAGAGGGACAGAGGTAGAGAGGGATCAGGAGGAGGAAGATGAAGAGGCCAGTTGTTAACAAGGGTCCACTTGTTAAATTATTGTATTGTAAAAAGTTATGTTAAACATTTGAGAGCGCATGGAATTTTTAATCCGGCCCTGCTTGTTGTGATAATATAATGTTAGTATTGCAGTGTTTTTATCTGCTATGTTAGCTACCTTGAAACCATCCAGACGGTACCAGATGTACCTGAAACCGGATTTAACGGCACTGCTCTTATTATACATAATTTAACAACAAAATGCTGAGTGAATATTACTAGCTATGTAGCTAGTAGCCCACTGTAAGGTTGAGTATGGGCTTATATAATATGTCTTGGCAATGAAATACTTTTTTTTCTGTCTCAGACAGGTGCCTGTGCACTGTCAGAATATTGTGGATTAAAATAGAATTACCTATATGTCAAAAATGTGTCCCAAAACCAAGGCCAGTAAAATATTTCTGTTCAAATCCTGCCTTCATATTTTCAGCCCTTGAAATTGCTTTAGTTTTACAGCCTAAAAATCACATTATCTGAGAAGCAATATCTGGACATTAATATAATGAAGGTATTATTAAAAAGGGGGACCAGAGGGTGTGTGCCAATTACAGGGGTATCACACTTCTCAGCCTCCCTGGTAAAGTCTACTCCAAGGTGCTGGAAAGGAGGGTTCGGCCGATAGTCGAACCTCGGATTGAAGAGGAACAATGCGGATTCCGTCCCTCGTGGAACAACGGATCAGATCTTCACTCTCGCAAGGATCTTGGAGGGGGCCTGGGAGTATGCCCAACCAGTCTGCATGTGTTTTGTGGATCTGGAGAAGGCGTATGACCGGGTCCCCCGTGAGAAATTGTGGGAGGTGCTGCGGGAGTATGGGGTGAGGGGGTCCCTTCTCAAGGCCATCCAATCTCTGTATGACCAAAGCGAGAGCTGTGTCCGGGTTCTCGGCAGTAAGTCGGACTCGTTCCAGGTGAGGGTTGGCCTCCGCCAGGGCTGCGCTTTGTCACCAATCCTGTAATATTTATGGACAGGATATCGAGGCGTAGTCGGGGCGGGGAAGGGTTGCAGTTCGGTGGGCTCGGATCTCATCGCTGCTTTTTGCAGATGATGTGGTCCTGATGGCGTCATCGGTCTGTGACCTTCAGCACTCACTGGATCGGTTCGCCGCCGAGTGTGAAGCGGCTGGGATGAGGATCAGCACCTCTAAATCTGAGGCCATGGTTCTCAGCAGGAAACCAATGGAGTGCTTTCTTCAGGTAGGGAGTGAGTCCTTACCCCAAGTGAAGGAGTTTAAGTACCTTGGGGTCTTGTTCGCGAGTGAGGGGACCATGGAGCGTGAGATTGGTCGGAGAATCAGAGCAGCTGGTGCGGTATTACATTCTGTTTATTGTACCTTTGTGACGAAAAGGGAGCTGAGCCAGAAGGCAAAGCTCTCGATCTACCGGGCAATCTTCGTTCCTACCCTCACCTATGGTCATGAAGGCTGGGTCATGACCGAAAGAAAGAGATCCAGGGTACAAGCGGCCGAAATGGGTTTCCTCAGGAGGGTGGCTGGCGTCTCCCTTAGAGACAGGGTGAGAAGCTCAGTCATCCGAGAGGAGCTCGGAGTAGAGCTGCTGCTACTTCGCGTCGAAAGGAGCCAGTTGAGGTGGTTCGGGCATCTGGTAAGGATGCCTCCTGGGCGCCCCCTAGGGAGGTGTTCCAGGCACGTCCAGCCTGGGAGGAGGCCTCGGGGAAGACCCAGGACTAGGTGGAGAGATTATATCTCCAACCTGGCCTGGGAACGCCTCGGGATCCCCCAGTCGGAGCTGGTTGATGTGGCTCGGGAAAGGGAAGTTTGGGGTCCCCTACTGGAGCTGCTGCCCCCGCGACCCGACTCCGGATAAGCGGATGAAGATGGATGGATGGATGGAGGTATTATTCAGGTTAGAGAGAAAGAGACAGGCAACCCAAACTTTGTATGGTGGATTACAAATATGTTAATATGACTGAACCATTACAAGTTTGCACATATTTGGAAAAAAAGTGAAAAGACCAACATTAAGGTTAGAGAGAGAGACAGGTTAGACTTCATAAACTGAGCAAAATCTAAGAGGGTGCAGTTTTCCTGGATTTAGTCTGATTTGACCCAGAATGATCCAGCTGCATGTCATCTGGCTCAAATCCTCCCACTTCCATTGACTCAGGCAGGTTAGATAGCGAGCAAAGTCAACTTAGACACGGATACATTTTGAAAATAAAACTTGTTTTGCTTGAATATCTGATCATTCTAATATTATGAAACACAATTTTGGCTGTTTGTAGCATTATGTCTTTTAATGTGACAAAATCACTAATCATTTTGACTATGTATTGGTATGTAATTTACGGTGGTATAAGGTGCTGGAAAAAGTTTCAAAATGGACCTGGAAAATGCTTGAATTTGACCTTGGAAAAGGTGTAAGAACGCTGTAGTTAACAAGTCAAATATCCAAATGTTAGTCTTAGGTTAACTGTAAGTTAAGCTAACAGTTAACCTAAGACTAACTGTCCTTAGTCTCCCCCCCCCCGCCCCATAGGAAGTGAGCCAAGATGCTGAGGGCAACACTGAGAGATATGCACCCCTGAGAGTTCACGTGATGTTGGTGATGACCCAGATGTACCACCCCTGAAGAGAACTGACAGCATATTCGTAAGTTTGCATAACTATAACTAGCTGGACACTAGGGGTAAACAATTTTGGTAGATAACATAATTGTGATTTGTATAACCAATATTGCAATAACATCTAAAATGTGATTTGTTTTTTTAAAGCACTTTCTCTGCTGTATTCAAAGAACAACAAGTCATTGTATAATATGACTAACACAATATTTGATGGATCAGAAGCCTCTATGAGCTGCATTGGAAGCAGTGGTGATGAATATGTTCCGTCAAAAACCTCAATACGTGGAAGCAGTTCAGAGGGATCTGATGATCTTACAAACAAGGTTACATCGGTTAAACAAAAGAAGCCAAAGAAGACTTACAAAAGACAGACATTGGCCAGTGATATTTCTGATATATATAAGAGATCAGAAAGTGAAATCTCTGACACAAGCCTGGAAAATGTGTCCGTAATGAAGCTGCAAAAAAGAAAAGATGGTGGCAGAGTTTACAGTAAGAGGCATCCTTGTCTGTACTGTCCCATGCAGTGCCATAAATTTGCACAGCCCGTCCCAGATGGTGTTAGCAAAAAGGTTTGGGAGCTGACAAATGTAATGCAACAAGAGGAAGTCACAAACATCATCAAAGAGGAGAAAAGCATTTTGAGATTTGGAGAACATTTGTATCCAAAGCATGGACATGACAACACCAAACATGAGTACATTAGACAAAAAATGCGAGAAATAGGAAGACTTGTTCGGCAGGCACGGAATACTGGCAGACTGAAACAAATGGAGGACTTCTGTCTGAGAAATCAGAGAGTTATCTCGTCTGTAGAATGCTTCATGGCTCCAACCTTGCTTACAGTGGAGAAATGCAAAGTCATAACATTCTTAGCTGTCTCCAACACTGGAGGACTTATTTTAGGATATACACATATTTCAGAGGAGCATTGAAGGATTTACTTGTAAGGAAAAAATCCCTTAAGAGATGAACAATTATTGAAAGAAAATCATTGTCTATGTAATTTTCTCATTACATTCCACCCTTTTGATTACAATTAATCATTACACATATGAAAATTACTGAAAGGACATGCAGGAAGAATATTGTTTGTGAGGGATTTAAACCGCTTAGTTTAAGCTATCACTGCATCTAGTCTAAAAGGACCATCATCCTTGAGTTGTAATGCTTGATACTGAACTTTCTCAATAGTGAACAAAGAGGAAATCATTTTTTGTATTAATGGGACAATACAACAAATATTTCAAAACAGAAACAGATCACAGAGATCACTGGAACCACAATTTCCCCATTCAAGCCTTCCACCCCTCCCCAAATATCCAAGCGCCCCAGTCCCACCCAGAATCAGTGTGGGGGACATCTTGAGCCCTAAGACAAGTGGCGAGTTGTTTTAGCTGAAGTACGGTGTCTGTGAGGTTACCTTCAATGTCTGGGATGAATGTGCAGCATTTATCACCTAATACATGACAGAGGCCCCCTCTGAGCTGCTAACAGTGAATCTAGACCCATCTGGTGCTGAAGTAACATGTTAAGCATAGCTCGCAGGGTTGGAGAAAAATCTGCTGAACCACGACGGCGGTCAGATTTTCCAAACTTTCATGTATTTTATCAATATTATGTGCGTTATTTACTACACCCTACCACGGAAGAATTCCTGAGACAAATTTGCTACCGTAACTCGTCATTTTACATTAAACTCTTAAGGTAAAATGCAGTCAGTGCACAAATAAGAGTTATTTAGGTTTAGCACGAGTGGTTTAATGGGTGAAGCCTGTTTCTGTGAGTGGGAATGAACACACAAAACATAAGTCATTGGTCCCTACATCGCGTGTGAATTTGCTGATTGAACCCAGTCATACGTTTGTTTGGTTTCTCATTTGTTAGGAGAAAGAACCCATGTATTTTGCACAATGTTAATCATTTGAGTTGATTTTGTCATTTTCGCACTGAAAGTAATCACATGGTTGTAACAGAAAGGTGGTTGATGTATTAGCTACTACCGTGAAGTTTGTTGTCCTAAAGTTATTGCTTTGTTTATATTTCTCGTACTCCGGTTTCCAGGACTGTCTATACGAGAAAGGTGAAGAGCGCTCTACTCATTTTACCCTTTTATTTGATGAGTGAAAACTGTGTGTCTGTGTACCGTGCATCAGTAGTAACATTAATGGGAGAAGAAGTGGTGTTATAATAAATGGTGTTGTCAGATTTACCTCTATCATATCTGTCTAACAACCAAAATGCTACCCCCACAAACACAGACAGAAAACAGAGAACAAGACTACATTTGTCATACACCATGTCTGTCTCTTCCTGTGTTCTTCCATCGTCACAGCAAGCCTGCTGCGCCCTTTAGGAAGGTGCTGTGTGTGTGTGGGTGGCTGGGCGATGCAGTACCGGGCTGTAGATTAGGCTGTCTTGCTTCTGGTGTAGTGGATTTCTTCTGGTGTCAGAGGTTCGTCCACTAGCACGTGACACACCTTCGGAGTCAGTCTTTACCACTGTCTCGTTTCTGGTGTGTGCGTGTGTTGTTGGTGACACTTGTCGGATTTTCCGGGCGTCGCTTCGTTGGTGACACAGAACACCGTCTGTCAGGTCACGGATTTCCGGGTGCCTGGCGGGACTGGCTCGTCAATGGGACCCTCCTGCAGTGTGATGAGTGGATCCACGGAGCCCGCTCAGTAACCTTCACTGCCATGTGGGTGACCAGAAGAACCTGGAAGGGACCTTTCCAGCGTTGGGATTGACAGTTTTCCCTCCTGAAGTTTTTATGACCACGACATCTCCTGGCTGCAGTGTGTGGAGTGGTCCTTCAGCTGGGTGGGGCAGGGCAGGTGAAACCTGGATTCTTATGGCAGAGAGCAGAAGACAGTTGTACACACTACTCGACATATCATGCTCACACAGAGCTGTGGAGGGAAGGGGTGCTTTAGAAGCCTCTACCCCCACACTGGGTGGTTTGCCGAAAAGAATCTCAAAAGGACTGAGGTTACTGCGCGTTCTTACCCTCATTCGCATGTACATAGTTTTGTTCTTAACGTGCCGTTATTGCTTGACTACCGACTTGATATTCCCCATCTGGGAATGATTTCTGTCATTAGAGCTTTTGCTAACACTGAAGCAGTCTGTTTTGAAGCGGGAAACACCTCCACCCATTTTGAAAACATATCAACCATCACCAAACAGCACCTTTTCCCCTCTGACGGTGTGAGATCAACAAAATCCATCATGATATGCTCAAATGCCTGCTTTACAAAATTTTCCCTTTCTGCAAATGTGAAGCCCTTTGTGTACCATGTTTTCGTTAACAATAATAGCACTCGCCCTTTTGACACATGGTCACACCAGTTTCAAAACCTTGACTTCCACACCATTTTTCACCTGCCAGACACCCTCATTAAAAGGTGCACCCTGCACATTTCCACATTTCCACTGTATTCTGCAGCTACTGAATCTGGAAGTGAAAAAATCAGTCAGCTGCACCATGTGTGCAGAACATTTGCATATGCCTAGCTAAGATGGAAGTAAGATGGCCGTCAGAAGGTCATTGATCAATTGGTGATGCAAAATGGGCATACCATAAGACTTTAGGAAGTTTCGGTGTTTCCACAATGCCCCAAAATCATGTACAACTCCAAAAGCGTACCTGGAGTCCGTGTAGGTTGTTACCGACAAACCTTCAGCCAGTTTTACATGCCTCAGTGAGAGCAATGAGTTCAGTAGCCTGTCCCTGGCCAGTGTCAGGGCAGCGTGAGGCTGACCCATCCACATACAAAACGAGATCTGAATTTGGTACCGGTGTGTTAGTCAGATCTGGACGCGGAGCACAGGTGTGTTGCAACTCTGCCAAACAGTTGTGCAGCTCACCCTCACCTGGCGTAGGGATAAGAGAAGCAGGGTTAAGTACTGTACATCGTTTAACAGTGACATTAGGCATATCAAGCAGACATGTGTGATACCTCAAATACCGCGCTGCAGATAAATGTGAAGATCGTTGCTCCAATAGGATCAGAGAAACTACATGTGGCACTAACAATGTTAAACGGAGCAAAAAAATAGGCCACAGGCCAGAGCCTGTCACTGTGAGGCTGCAAGAGAACAGACGTCATGCAGCCCAAACGTCCATTCACCGTCTGAGTGAATGGAAGTTTAGGGTTTGGCAAACCTAAAGTGGGAGGGTTTTGAAAAGCTTTTTTAAGATTTACAAATGCCTGATCCGCCTCGGTCGTCCACATGACGCGGTCGTGTGCAGGCAAGTTGTTACCGTGTATTATGTCAGCTAAAGGTTGAACTAACTGAGCATAATTTGGAATGAAGACAAGACAATAGGAACACATTCCTAGAAATGACATAATTAGTTTTTTGTTGCAGCTTTGGGAGGGAAACTATTGCCTCAATCCGAGATGGAGACAATGTTTTCCCTGACGCTGAAATGTCATGACCCAAAAAATGCACTTCTTTTCACCAAATTGCAGTTTAGCTAAACTAGCTTTGTGCCCCTCTGTTGCCATGTGACACTAAAATGCAATAGTGCAATAGTTAAGCTTTCCAGGCTCTCTCTCAGTGCTTCGTTGTAGACAGTTGGGCTGTCCTTGTCCTAAACGTGTGGATGTGTATGCCTTACCATCACATAAAAAGGCAACCCAGAAGGGGCTGTCTTTGTCCACCGGACCACTGAAAAAAAGCGTTAGACAAATAAACAACAGAAAAATATTCTTCCCCCCCCCAGGAATTCCTTGAAGAATAGTGTACGGGTTTGGTACGTTGGGTGCACGTGCGTGAACCGCTGCATTTACTGCTTTGAGGACCTGAACAAAACGCCATTCGACCGGCTTTCCCTTATCACGAATTTTCTTGACAGGGATTGATTCGATTAGGCGTGCTAAACAGGTAAAAATGACATGGGACAATAACTCCTGCTTTCAATAGAGAGTTAAAGACCAGTCTGATTCCATTAACAGCTTCTTGTTTCAGTGGGTACTGATGTTTTTTGGGCCTGAAGTCTAAGCGCGGTGTGATGACAACAGGCTGACAATTTTCGATGAGACCCACGTCATATTTATGCGCTGCCCACAGTTGAGTCGGCACGTGGGACAGAAACGGTGAGATATCTGTGGGAGAGACATTCACAGCATTATTCAAAAGTGTGTGTGTGTGTTTCAGACTCTTTTTGCCGGAACACACTGCGCACGGCGATCACATGGTGTGACAGAATCTTTTGATAAGCGATCGTGGAGGGAGAGATCATTTTATTATTTCTCCATCCCCAGGATCAGTCCAGTCAGTCAGCTGGTCACAGTCCAGGACAAATTGTCCCAAGTTTCTCCACTGATCTGTGGGAAATTTAGACAAAGAGATATGAGCATGGGAGTGCTGAATTCTGAAAAACATTCCATGCCAGTATATGTAAGTACACTCAAGCTCATCTGTATCTTCTTCGAAAAAAAACTTCAACAAACACGTCATCTGTTTCTGATGAGACAAAACAAGTGCAATGTAGGTTTTGTCCTGACATGAAGTCAGAAAAGGGTTAAATCACATCTCTGGCCTCATGCAGCAGGTTTGCAGCATGACCCAGAGAGATCCACCACTGAAAAAATCAGCTGAGGTGTGTGTGTGTGTGTGTGTGTGTGTGTGTGTGTGAAAACAATGAAAACAATGAGTCAGGCTGTGCTGTGACTTCTAATCTCACAACCTTGAGACCTGTAGGAGTTTGAGATAACTCCTATGCCAACCATTAGGTCTCTACCTAACAAATTCACAGGACGCAGAAGAGAGCAAAAACAAACATTTTGCACTTCTCTCCTGCTCCGAATCATTTGGATCCCTTATGTACACACATCCATGGGGGTTACAAATATGTCTGGTAGAATTGCTCTGCTTGCACTTCTTTAAGGAACTACTCTACTAGAAAGCTTTTGATTTGCAAATAAAGATTTTTGGAGAACATACTTTGCGGCACCTAAATAAACCAAAAACTCTACATCCCTTCCCTGAACATTCAAAATCGTAGTAGCCAATTTATACACCTCAGACAAAAACATTGCATAAGTAGGAATACCTTCTAACCTACATGTTGTTTTTGTTCTAGGTGACAATATGGCATCTAGAATTCTCCCTATCGTGCGAGGAAGAGTGTGATGTTTATGGGCTGTAGCGTGTGAAAGCATTTACTTCATTGCAAGCAGATTAGTTAGTGTGTTTTGCATTTTCACTTCCCTTATCCGGTGCAGATCAGCTGATTCAGACTCTCCACCACTCCCGTTCTCCTCCCCCCGTCCATCCGCCCGTTGCTGGCTGTAGACACGATCCCCTGCTGGTGGACCCCTTTGTCGTTCACCTTCTTGCTTTGGGGATGGGCATTTGTCTGCCCAGTGACCTCTTCCTCCGCAGTTGAAACATGTGTCTCGGTCCACTGCTGGCCTCTGCCCTCCACCTCGTCCTCTGCTTTTTCCTCTCGCTTTGCCTTTGCTTCTGGTCCCCCCCTCTCCAGCCAACGTTGACACTGTCAAAGTTATTTTACTTCTGTTTCTATATTTTCCAGCTTGTTCAGCTGACTTGTAGCATTGGATGACGGTACCCGATACTGCTGTTATTGTCAGATGTAGGTGGGGGAGAGGCCGTGGCTGCTTGTAGAGAGCGAGCTTGCAGCGAGGTGGCTGCTGTGTGGGATCTGGTCCGCTCCTGGTGCTTGCTTCTGGGGGAGACACGGACGGTGTTTCTCCCCTCGGCCTGGATGTCTGAGGAGGGTGGGGTGGTGGTGGGTCGAGCAGCTGATCGCCATCTTTAAGACTCGGATAGAGGAAAAATGCATTAGTGACAGTGTTCATATCTCCTTTCTGTGTTTCAACAGCATTGTCTGTTCCCTCCTTAGTTACTAGTTTTTTCATCTGTTTTCTTTCCCTGCGATGGCTTCTTCCATCCACTGACTAAAACATTCCTTGTTTTTTTCTATTTGAATCAGATCTTGGTTGCTAATCATTTTTCCCCTTCTCAATAATTTTTCTTCTTCTTCTAAATCCTGTTTTAGCATTCTGAGTTTGCCTGTACCTAAAGAACCATTTTCAGGAAAACCGTGTTTTGACGTCCAATATGACAGACATTCCAAAGATTTCGGACCGAACTTTTTTATCATTTCATCCACCACTGGACCTGAAGGAACGTGTGGCGTGGTGCTCCTGTTACCCATTTTTCCACAAAAAAGAAAAACAGATAACAACCAGCCGAAGTACTTCTTCACGTATAATCGTCACTATACGGCCCAGTTTAGTTCACGGTAAACTTTGCGGGAAAACCTGTAAACAGCTGCAACTTAATTTAAGCTACAATGACTGCTTATCTGTGATAGATTTCCGAAAACGCTTAGAAATCCTGTCAAAACAGTTTACTGTTTATCTGTGACAGATTGCCTAAACGCTTAAATCCTGACAAACAGCTACGATGGCTGCTTATCCGTATGATTTTAAAACCTATCCGTCACCCTCGTCCTAGTCCGTATTGGATGAAATGATGTCAGTTGGCACTTTTTATCTGTTATATATAACAACCTGGGTGCCAAAGAAAACTCCTTTCCCTGTTTTGAACACCCTAAAGTTTCCCAAAACAAAGATAGACTTTCACCGAATACCCTCAGTGAAACCACGGTCAATATCTGTCTCACAAACTGTCTCAATATCCAATTCAAATTGTTGATAATCTAAACTTCAACTTACCCCCGCTGTTTGAAATTGCTTCCTTTTCGTGTGGAATAAGTGGGCCCTTCGTGGTTTCTGACCCTCTGTCTCTCAAAGATGTTTTGGCGAGGTTTAGAGGCAGGTGATCATCAGATCCCTGGATGAAGGTTTAGAGGCAGGTGATCATCAGATCCCTGGAGTGGCCTGTCATCAGTCACCAGCGGAGTCCCGATCTGATCCCTCCTTGAAATCCTGCCAACAACGCCAAGTTTGTGGTGGAAGTTTCTGTTACAGTGAGGGAGGAATTTGGGTGAAGAAGAGACCTTGTAGAAACAAAATAAAGACAGGCTGCAAACTGGATTAAAAGTTTAGGTATTCGGTGGAAGGGTTTAATTATTTTCTCGAAAGAACAATCAAAAATGACAAGAACAGCATTCACAATGAATCAGAGTTACAAAGTGACAACAGTTCTGTGCCCTGCGTAACATATGACAGTTCCTTATATCCAGTGCCCCCAGAGGAGAAAAAACCCTTGTTTGGAAAACAGTTTAATCTCAAACATAATAATTAACGGACCTCAGGCAGACAGCTTATACTATTACGTATTTCTGAATCTGTACCTCACGTGTCCAAGTATCTTGACCGGTCATTCTATCTTAGCTGAAAAAGGACATCTTGTCTCTTGGATAGGCTCTGGTCTCGACCTGGGACCTGCTATGATAAACACCGCTCTAGGCAACTGTTTCTGTCAGAATCCACATCATCTATTCTTTAAGGAAATGGTGTGGAGTCATAACAAACCCAGTTGTCTCCATCAAGGAGAAACACACAGATGACAGATACAGAAGTCATATACTCTGAGAGGCATTGGAGATCTTTGAATAATTAATATGAAAATCATTGGTTAAATGTAATTTTCCCATTACAATATATATATATAAATATATATAAATATATATATATATATATATATATATATATATATATATATATATATATATATATATATATATATATATATATATATATAGGAGAAATCTTTGTACTTCTAGTTTATAGTTCTAGTTTTTTCCAATTCTTCAGGTCACACTTGGCACTATTTGACATCTTTGGTATGTAGTTCTCTATCCTGTCAGGGCTTAACTCTGTCTCCCCAACCTCTTTTTTTTTTGTTTCTTGTTATGTCTCGGCAAGAAGTATTATGCTTTTGGGTCATCCGTCCATCTCTACATGAGAATCAGAACTACTTTATTGATCCCTGAAGGAAAACTCTGGAAAACAATGCTCCTTCGAGCGGGATTCGGACCAGCGACCTAAGGATTTCAGCTTTATGCCTCTACAGTCCTCTGCTCTACCAACTGAGCTATTGAAGGGAGCTATGGCTATCCATGCACTTTGTGACATATAGGATATACATAGAAGCTCAAAATCCCATTGACATGCCTTTCCTCTGCAAATCTCACATTTTGAAACAGCCTGAAAACGGGCGAATCCCATAAAAAGCTAAAAGATGACGTCAACATCTCAGGATCTGTAGCTTTGTCACGCCCATGGATGTATTAGGAGAACGGTCATGCCCCGAGATTTACATACACTGACCTGAGAACAGTTCCTAATGTAGCTAGGTCTAGTGGATGTCCAACTGATTACGCTGCTCGTGTACTTTGACGGGATTTACAAAGAAGTAAGTTTGGAATATTTTCCAGGATATTGACAATGAGCCAGGGTTGTAAATGCAGTGTTCCAGGCTGTACAGGGAATGGAGACACTTCTCATAGTCTTCCCAAGGAAGTAACCATTTGACAGGCATGGCTGATGTTTTTCTATAAGGAGTTTCCATGTGAAGTTCGACACTCAATTATTAATTTGCTCGAACCATTTCACCAAAGACAGTTTTCAAAACTTTGGACAATTTAAAGCAGGATTTGCTAAGCTGCTGTTGCTGAAAAAAGGGTCTGTTCTGATGTATGATTTCGTCGCTAACGGTAACATTAGCAATGCTAACGTATCCTGTAGCTAACATAGGTAGAATGTGTGTTGGCAAAGGAGCTAACGTTTCATTTTCCTAACTGTAAGTATACGGTAACAATATTACAAAAGTGATTAAGAGAGACTTCCATTGTGAGCAGCTCTATGAACTGGCCAGTAACTTTTCAGCCAACTGGACATCTTGACTGAAATTGCGAGGGTACAAGTTGTAAAATATTTGTCCGTGTGCAAATTAATAACTTATGTTGCTTACAATGGTAAAAAAAAAAAACTAATAAAAAATTATGCTTAGGCTACAAAACTAAAGTGTGAGTATTACAATAGTATAACAACGGATGGCTAATGTTGAGCTATGTGTTGAAAATGCTAGTAAATGCTAAATGACAAAACTTAACAGTCTGAAAGGGTTATTTCCAATCTACTGGCAGGTTGCTCCTCTTTAACAGATCCTTCCTCTGATTCAGGCTCAAACAGATACGGTTCAACACCTAAAGTATCGATATCTATCGCTATGTTTTAGTGCGTACTGTTGGTCATGTCCAATCAGGACGCAGCTCATTTAAATATTCATGAGGAGACCATATAAGGCAGAACACCTCTCGTTTCAATCATGGTCAATTTAACAGGGTAGCTTGAGGGCCAAAAGAACTGCAAAAGCAACATTTTCAGCCAAATAAATGTTAAATACCCTATCAGGAGACCTTAAGGGACAGCGTGAAATACTCTATATAACCAGCAAGGCTATACCCCTTTAAGAACTGCTTTGTCAAGCGAGGGTGGTATAGTGGTGAGCATAGCTGCCTTCCAAGCAGTTGACCTGGGTTCGATTCCCAGCCATTGCAGTACTTTTCTTTGAGTGGTTACTTGCTTTATTTGTCAAGAAGTAACCAGAAAGGTTACTTGGACAAGCCGATTTGATAAAATATTAGATCTCTGTTATGGTAAAAATAAAGGAGCATATAAAAAAAGGTTTTGTTAACCTATCGACAGTAGCAAACAGGTGCGAAGAAGGATTCTAAATTATATTCTGGATTTAACAGGAAGCCAATATAGAGAAGCTAAAAAAGGAGAGATGTGATCTCTTTTCCTGGTTCATGTCAGAACACGTGCTGCAGCATTCTGGGTCAGCTGAAGAGTGTTTATGGACTTTTTTGAGCAGCCTGATAAAAAAAGAATTGCAGCAATCCAGTTTACAAATAACAAATGCATGGACTAGTTTTTCTGCATCAATTTTAGAGAGGATATTCCTGAATTCCTGAACGTGATGACTTCTGCACAATGGAAGCTACGGTAGGCCTGGCCGCAATTTCACGACAGGGAGATTTTTCCGTCAAGGTTATTGAGAGTTCAACTAAGCAGAGTTTGATTGTTTGAAGTCAACACAAACAAAGAAATGGGTTTCCGCCCCGTTTCGAACAGGGAACCTTTTGCATGTGAGGCAAACATGATAACCACTACACTACAGAACCTGATGAAAAAAAGATTTTTTGCATTTTTGTTGGGAAATGCATCATTCATATTTTACTGTAAATGTTTAAAATGCTGTTAGACATGTTAATTTTTGACACATAGAGATTTTAAACTGGATTCAGTCACAGATGCTTTGTCATGGATTTGAGTGACAGCAAACATATAGTAAACCTAAATATACCTACTTGTATTTACAGTGGCATAAATCCTGGAATAGCGCCACCTATCGATATGTGTGCCAAAAATCAAGCTTGGCGTTCCTTGTTAGTATAAAAGACAGTATCTCCACCTATCACGCAGAAGATTGGGGTTCGATTCCCCATCGGGGAGATTTTTCTACCAGCTTAGGCCTCGAGGAAGTCCCAGCAAACGCGTTGGACTATTCATGAGGGGAAAGCGGGTCTTGGCTCAGGCTGTGTTCAGCATGGGAGGACTCCTTACCCTAAATGGGAATATTGGCAAGCAATGGAAAAAGCACAACTCCTGGACATGAACAACACGTCACAAGGCGCAGCAGGAGGTGGGAGAGTGTCAATTCTGGGCACCTTAGAATTCCATTTATGCTCTTTGCAGATAATGTTTCTGTTGGCTTCATCAGGCTTCCAGTACCTATGAGATAATACAATATTGTTCATAAAGGCACAACTGAGATTTTTTATAATGTGATGTGTCATTGGTTTGCTACCAACGCTAAGGATGCCTTTCATTGTTGGCAGGATTTGGACCTTTGCGGGGATACCTCAATAGATTTCTAGTCCATCGCCTTAAACATTCGACCACGACAACCCAAAAAGTGGTGCTATACCAACTGCTTGGAAGGTAGCTATGCTCACCACTATACCACCATCACTAGACAATGTGATGTTCACTGCAAATCTTGCAACACATCTGGGCATTGAGACTGATTTTTTGCATTAATTAACATAAATGCAAGGAGGTCACAACAACCCACAACACTGTGCTATACAAATTTGCACAAATCCTTCTCAATTGTTGAGTAAAGCAGGACATGGGTTAAGTGCACAGAGTTGTTAGACACTTGTTAAATTAATCTTCCACTTTATTGACTATGTAATACTTGTTGCATCATTTCATTTCCTCTGTCAGAGTAAGATCTATTGCAGCTCTTTTACAGACTGGACTATAATTCTTCATGGAGATGCCAGGGATTGAAACAGGGTCCTCATACATGCAAAGCATGCACTCTATGTTAGCTGGTATCTTAAAGGCCATTATCTATAACGTTATATTTGGAAAAGTCACTTGAAATGTGATATTTAAGCGAGTACTTTTTCAGTCATTCATTCCCACGTGTTTAGTCTAAACATTAGTCAGAATCAGTGTAACGTTAAGTTAGGATAACATATCTTTATCTTCACTTTCAGCCAGTAAAGTTGGACTGTTGGGTAACTTGCAGCAAAGCAAAAAAAAAGTCTTACCTTTGACAAAATGGCAGTATCTGTAAAGTTTTATGACTATGTCCCTGTGGCTGCAAATAGTTGGATCTGAAGGGTGAGGTGATTAAATCCAAAGTCCTCCCAATGAGTTAAATGTATTTTAAAAAATGATTATGTATCTGTTACTAATGTTTGTTTACTAATTATTAATTAACACCATTCTCGTTTTTTACAAAAACCTATCACTTAAATCTAGAATTTACCTATTTTTTTTTTTTTATATTTCAATCTGTTATTCAGTTTGTTAACAATATATTGCACTCCCCGTTCTCTGATTATAAGATGTTAAAGCCCATGTTGCAGGTTTAATTTTGCAACGAATTTGTGCAATTTGCTTGTTGGTAGTAAATATTTGAACTGTTATCCATTGTATTTGATGGTGTTGGATATCGCAAATCTAAATATAATACGAAAAATAGGCATAATTTTACAGTGTTTCCTTTTTTTCCCCACAATGAATTGCATGACGTCACGTTGGGGAGATAACAGAGCAGCCTGCGTTGTATTTGCCGCTGGTCGGGCCTAATGTGGCTTCTGGTCTTTTAATATTAACAGTCTATGGTCTCGACCGAGTCCATGTGACTTTATTACATTTATAATAATATTGGAGGGAGAGTGAAACACAGCTTAAACGGGGATGTTGTTTGGCTTTTCACAAGTTTAGACTGCTAGCTAACGCTACGCCGCCGGACGCTAGCACAACAGCGTTAGCCTAGCCTGCTAGGTAAATATTACGACTGTCTTTGGTGTTGACTATATATGCGTCCATGTTGTCAACATCATACATGTGGCATTAGTGCACCTGTTGTACCATAATTGTATTGAATGAAATAGTAAGCTTCGCTCCTACGAGATGGGGAGGGGGGGGGTTTGTTACGTTACACACAAAGCTAACTGGCTATAGTTAGCCTGTATAGATGCTAGCGGATATAGCTAACGTCGCGTAGCCAGCCAGCAACTTCGGCAGTAGAGTTTCGGTAAGCTAACACGACCGCGTTGTCGCCCAAAATCAACCTGCAGTGATGTTTGAAATATAAACAATTACAATACTGGTGCGTGCTGGTTGGGGAGGACCATGATCCTGTCTGAAATGTCACAAACGGATTTAGGCATCTTCAGATCAGCTGATCACGGGGCTCGCTTCCCGACCGGAGGCTCGCTCCCCGACCGGAGGCTCGCTCCCCGACCGGAGGCTCGCTTCCCGACCGGAGGCTCACTCCCCTACAGCACCCGCTCTACACCGCAGCTTCGCCACCACACACAAGCACCGGCCAAACAGCGACACGTTTTCACCGGAGGAAGAGGTAAACACTTAGAAATAACACTCGGTGATGCCTTCTATTACTATATCTAGATAAGTGTACCAGTACTTATCTGAACTAACGACATGATCACTGACACTAGATTGAAAGAAAACGTTGACGTTCACTCGGTGCTATTCACTGACAGTAAAACTTAAAGTCATTGTATGCACTGCTGCGTTGCTAAAATAAAGGAGATAAATGAAGGAGACTTCCCCACAATCTTGACAATTCCTCATTTGCCCTCTCACGTCTGGCAGGTTGGTAATTATTCGGCTGCTGGCCTTTCCTCCTCTTCCACATCCCAGTCAGTCACCGTAGTTCTAGTGCCAGGCTGAGACTTAACTCCCCAGTCTGACGTCATCGCCGAATTGACTTCATGAACCCGCGAACACCAAAAATGACCAAAAACTAACTTTTAACACTATTTGGAGACATTTTTAAAAATGATTTACATATCTTGAGTGCTTTTTGTACCCAATAATCAACAGTGGTGGTTAACCTGCAACATGGGCTTTAAGCCCATTTCTCTGACGTTACTTAGTGAGGTTGTACAACACATGAAACCTACCAACTGTCCCTTAGACATTGTCCCCGCCAGAATGGTGAAGGAGGTTTTTAATAGCACCATTGGGGCAAGTCTTCTTACTCCTTTTAAGTAAATTGCAAAGACTGTACTTTGTTACTTTTACTTGGGTAAAGAAGTTAAATCAGTACTTCTACTTTATTTATTAGCACAGTATTTGTTAGCACAATTATCTGTACTTCTTGAGAACGGGCAGTGAGTGTGAATGACTGATACCTTATCAGTTCCAAAATTTTCTTGGATGCCAAATATTTGAATTCAAATTAAGAATCCAATTGACATGTAAGAACAATACAATGCACGTCCAGCTTCTACATTTCCGAATGAGTCAGCTTCCCCAATTTCTGAGTAACAGGAAAATATCCTGATAAGCATACATGTGCAGCTTCTTTAAAACAGAACGCGAAGACGCTGGTAAGACAAAGCTGATATAACTAATGTTTAACCTGTGAGAGAGAGATCTGAGTGGTGCGTGGTTATTGTAAATAGGTAATGTTTGTGAAGTATGGTATGATTTTACACAGAATGACAGATTGATGAATATAGCAGTAGCATGTAAATCACCGTAGTTTTAGATGTTAAAATGTGTGCACAAGAAAGCTACGGGATTACTGTGGGGAAATGGAGAATGGCTAGGTTAACTGAAGATTTTAAACATTGTGAAAATTAACAAAACATATGAACACGTTAAACATATACGGGCATTTAACATATACCTGCAGTCTCAGTCTTTGGATGGTATAGGTAGCGCATCGCTACCGTGGACGACGGCCGACAGCACAACAAGCACTTTAAATGTAGTATATTTATAGTATTACGCTTACGTAAACTTGACATGTCATTACGTTTACTCTTCAGCAGGTGGAGACATTTCACCTCAGACACTTGCAGCAACAGATGCTTTGTTAAACATTACACACTGGAAATAGAAGTAATGCTGATAAAAAGCATAGTAACTAGCAGAGGATGGTTTCGAACCTTCAACCTCTGGGTTATGGGCCCAGCACACTTCCATTGCGCCTAGGGGCTGGAAAATCTGTGATTCACATTTTGATTGGTTTGGGAACCCGTGGCAACCAAGGTTTCAACAGCATACAGGTTGTAGAGTTAAACATTTGGTAGACCTTGCAAGTATCTTTTATGTGAGTTTCCTGATTACTCACACATTGATTATTCACATGTAACACTTGTGATTGGCTGGTGTTTTAAAAAAAGGCATTGTGAGTACAGTACATCAGCAAGGAGTCTACCAAGTTGCCTCTTATCATTTTAGTTTGGAAAGCGGCACACCAAGTCAGTTTCACCGCAATGGTTTGGACTGGGTTGACTAGGGTTTTCTGCTGCTCTCGGGCAGACGGCTGTACTCACTTTGGTGTAGTGTACTATTAAATAAATAAATTAATAACATGACTTTTCCCATTTTGACAAACTGTTTTGATCACTTGAGGTATTTCAGTGAAGTCTTTGGTCTTGGACAGTTAGCTTGCAATCTAAAACTGTATATCCTATTGTCTCTGGAACAATAGTTGGCAGTTGGAGGAGTAATGGCTCTTTACAGTGAATATGCAAAAGAAGATGTTCACAAATGTGATTATTTTTATAACAAATAATGGTGCAATAACTGTTTGTCACGATGTGTTGAACAAATACCTGCATGTATTCATGCAGGTATTTGCATGAGTGGTCTAAAACGCTGGATTAAGGCTCCAGTCTCTCTGAAGGCGTGGGTTCAAATCCCAAAGTTACAAATATTACATAGCTGGAATGCAACTGATGTGATGGCTTAGAGGTGTAGCACTACTTTTTGGGTTGTTGTGGTCGAGTGTTTAAGGCAATGGACTAGAAATCCATTGGGGTATCCCAGCAAAGGTCCAAATCCTGCCGACAATGAAAGGCATCGGTAGCAAAACAATGACATATCACATCATACAAAATATCAGCTGTGCCTTCGTGAACAATATTGTAATATGTCATAGGTACTTGAAGCCTGATGAAGCCAACAGAACCACATCATCTGCAAGAGCATAAACTGTATTCTAAGGTGCCCAAACTTGACACTCACCCACCTCACACCTCATGAAATGAATGGTGCTTTTCCCCACGAACATGCAAAAAGGATCTGCTTGTCAGTTTCTGTAGTGCAGTGGTTATCACATTCGCTTAATACGCAAAAAGTCACCTGTTCAAAACAGGGTAGAAACATGTTTCTTTGTTCATGTTGACTTCACACAATCAAACTCTGCTAAGTTAAACTCTCAATAACCTCATTGGAAAAATCTCCCTGCTGTGAAATTGTGGCCAGGCCTAAGATTCTTCATTGGAAAAAGTCCATAAAGACTCTTCAGCTGATCCAGAATGCTGCAGCACGTGTTCTGACAGGAACCAGGAAAAGAGATCACATCTCTACTGTTTTAGCTCCTCTACATTGGCTTCCTGTAAAATCCAGAGTAGAATCTTTAAATCCTTCTTCTCATCTACAAAGCTCTTCGTGTTCAGGCACCATCTTATCTTAAAGAGCTCATAGTACCTTGTTACCCCACCAGAGCACTGCACTCCCAGAATGCAGGGTTACTTGTGGTTCCTAGAGTCTCCAAAAGTAGAATGGGAGCCAGAGCGTTCAGCTATGAAGCTCCTCTCCTGTGGAACCAGGTTCCAGTTTGGGTTCAGGAGGCAGACACCATCTCCACATTTAAGAGTAGGCTTAAGACTTTCCTCTTTGATAAAGCTTATAGTTAGGGCTGGCTCGGGTGAGTCCTGAACCATCCCTTAGTTATGCTGAAATAGGCCTAGACTGCCGGGGGACTTCCCATGATGCACTAAACACCTCTCTCCTCCTCCTTCTCTCCATCTGTATGCAACCTCATCCCCTTAATGCATGTTATTAACTCGACTTCTTCCATTTCCTGGAGTCTTGTGCTCTCTTGCCTCTTTCTCCTCTCTTATTGCTTCCTGCAGGTGTTTCGGGGCTCTGGAGCTATGGAGTTTGGATCTGTGGTTGGAGTCACCTGCTTCCTCCATGTTCCTGCTAAACACCCTCTGCTGCAATTCTCCATGTCTCTCTCTTTCTGTCTGTCTCTTCTCTGTCTGTCTCTCTCTTTCTCTGTCTGTCTCTTTTTCTCACCCCCAACCGGTCGAGGAAGATGACCGCTCACCTTAAGCCATGGTTCTGCTCAAGGCCTGCCTAGTGCATGCTCTTGTTGGGTTTCTGTAAATAGCATCACAGAGTATGGTCTAGACCTGCTCTTCAATGAAAAGCACAGTGAGATAACTGTTGTTGTGATTTGGCCTAGCCGGATGTAACAGGGCATTGCACGATGTAATGCAGGACCACAGCAACAGCTGCAAACATGATTTTGGAGCCTTCCTGTTCCAAGGAAACATGCTGAGGGAAAAGAACAAAAGGACTCCGGGGGGAATGACTCGCCAGAGCTAGGTTAGTAATAAGCTTTTCTGGGACATGGATGCACACAAACAGAAAGATAAAGGGTAGAGGAGCTCAGTGTGTCAAAGGAAGTCCCCCAGCAGTCTAAAACTATTACAGCGTAACTAAGAGAGACAGGGTAAAGAGAGGAGCCTGGTCAGGCTAGAACTCTCCCCTTCTGGATCGGGGCTGTACTGCACTGCCTTCCTCTAGTTTTATTATATTATTGATTGTATTGTAAATTAATCTGACGACTATGAAGTGAAGCAGAGAAGAGAAGGGGTGCCATGTTCGAGGCTATACACCCTCCCCCGCCGGTCTAGGCAATCACTGCAGCTCCCTAACTATAAGATTTATCAAAGAGGAGCGTTTTAAGTTTACTCTTAAATGTGGTGACGGTTTCTGCTTAAACTTGCGTACACGAGGTCAGACCAGACGTGAGATTTTTCGCAGCCTATGCTCACGTTCAAATTGATAAATGCTGAGCTTTGCGTAGGATTTGGCATACGCCCGTCCTACGCCTGTTTTAGGCCATACGCACTTTTCATAAATGAGGGCCCATGTGAGCACAATACAGATTTCTTTAAGAAAGGTTTGTACTTTATAGTTCTAGTTTTTTTCCAGTTCTTCTGGTCACACTTGGCACTATTTTACGTCTTTTGTCTGTAGTTCTCTATTCTCTCATGGCTTAACTCTGTCTCCTCCACCTCTTTTTTGTCTCTTGTTATGTCTCAGCACCCGCTGTTGCTAGAAGTATTATGCTCTTGGGTCGTCCGTCCATTTCTACATACTTACGCACTTCCCATTCTGTGAATGTGATAACACAGGACCGCCTGGAGGGAATTTCTTCAAAAACATTTACATGAACTCGCAGATCAATTGATGAGATTCTGGAGGTCAAAGGTTTAATGTCAAGGTGACTGTGTCCTCATGTCTGTCCATCCGATTCATGTGAATGCAATATCTCTGAAAGCCTAGAGGGAAGCACTTTAAATTTGGCATACATAATCACACACGAATGAACTGATTTCGATTTTTGATGTAAAGGTCAAGGTTACTGTTTCATTATGTCTCCAGAACTGTATATGTATTTCTTCAGGACTGGTGAGTTTGCGTATACCTAGGTGGCATTCGGTGACAGCAAATGAAGTTGCAGCATTATTAATGCTGTCCGAGGTGCTGAACCGCCAAGTTTTTTCCTGAATATTTAATAATTATTATCTGATCATAAAAAAATTTAAAGTTAAAAAAAGAAAGTTATATTGAGTATGAAAACTCTTGTTCATTACATTTTACTTCATAATTGCAACCACATGTGTTGTATTCATTGTTGCAAAACGTTCTGTATATAGTTTGTTTGTTACCATGACAACACCATTGATCTGAAGCTCGATGCTGTCATGTAAATAGTTTTCTAATCAGCAAGAAATATAACAATTTATGATCAACCCATATCAATTGCATGCTTAAAATAACATACCGGTTAAAGCCCCGCCCATTTCAAGACAATCCGACCAGCTTCCGTGTTAGGCCCCGCCCAGTCCGAGTACGGATTCAGATAATTCATGTGGTAAACAGATACAGATACAGATAATGCTGTACTCGCTCATCCTTATTAGACACTTCATAATCTTCCACTTTGTTGCCTGTACGTATGTAACTACAGCTCTGATTTAATAAAGGACCAATGTCGGAGATCGTACACCAGCTACATACCAATTCCCATACCGGGAGTTGAACCCGGGACACCTGGGAGAAAACCAGGAATCCTAACCGCTAGACCATATGCGACTGCCTATTTATTAACAACAGGGATTTCATGAATCAATTCATAGACGCTTCTTAAGTAAGTTTTATCTTGAAGCTTAACGTCGAACTTTATGACGAACAGAAATGTTGACAGGTTGATTTCTGTTAATAACAAACACAACTATAGTCAATAGAAAAAAGAAAATATATATAAGAAAAGCCGTCTTGTTTCATCTTTCCACTGTTCCTACAATCACCACTCTGGTCTGGTTTGAAACTAAAGGATCTAAACTTAAAGGATGTTCCTCTTTAACTAAAAGGTCTATCTCTGTAGGGATCCATCCCATAATGTTGTCACACACTTAGAATAATAATCTGAGTCTGTCAGCAGCAACAACACAACCTTTAGTGGCCGCTGAATTACCTTTAAATTAGAGTTTAAACAGAGACACAACAGGAAGAATAAATCCATCAAATCAAGTCCCCAATAATCAGCATGTGGCCTTGTTTTATTTCAGGTAGTTAGCATGGAGCTGTTCCACATTCCCAGACATTTAAAACAAGTCAATCATTGGCGTTATTCTACGAGTCAGATGAATAAATCAGCTGTTTGCCATTTGAGCTGCTCTGTTTCCTGCTGCTCCATCATTAGTGTCCTCTGGAAACAGTTTGCTGTCCTTTATGTTTCTTTTGGATGACATCATCAGTGTCTCTGCTTTAGTTTGAAGAAACTCCAACAGATTTAAAACCACATGCAGTCAAAGAAAATACAAACAGGGAATAGAAAATGTCAGACAAAGAATGAAAAGTCCCCAAAGTAGATCGCCGCCATCCTTACGCTGGCACCCAGATTCCTTTCGGGCGTGCCGCTAACGGACTTGGCCGTGTAGAGCTGCATGTGCCACGCTGTAACTGGAGCCGGCGTCGCAGGCCACCCACGACTTGAGTCCGTACCGGGCGGGCTTGCTGGGCATGTACTGGCGGAAGTAGCGTGTCCAAACAAGAAGATGGAACATGATGGAACAAGATGGAAGGAAATTTAAAAAAAAAAAAATTAAAATACACACACACACACACACACAAAAAGACAATTGTATGGCAATGGTACAAAAAACAAAACAAAACAACAACAAAGCAACAAATACAACACCTCGAAAGGGAACCAGCTGCTAGTCCACCGTCACGTCGGCGCCCGGGTTGTAGAGGCGAGGCAGAATTTACTTGTACCTCAATTTATAGTTCAGGAGATTGTTTTTTCCACAACAGCTTAATGGTCTTCATTTGATTGCACATCAATTTGTAGTTCAGGAGATTGTTTTTTCCACAACAGCTTAATTGTCTTCATTTGATTGCACATCAATTTGTAGTTCAGGAGACTACCCACTGCTTAGGAAGCCTGGGTAGCTCAGTTGATAGAGCATCAGACTTTTAATCTGAGGGTCCAGGGTTCAAGTCCCTGTTCAGGTGTAGTGTTGCACATCTCTTTGCTGCCATGATGGGTTGTCCATTTGACAAGCCTGACACTTCAGACACTGCCACATCATTTGTGTTCCATGCACAAGTCCTTAAAAATAATTGTGGCTGTTTTTCAAGTAGGTTTGTATCATAACAATGTTGGTGGTAAGTCTGAATGAACAACAGGCAACCTACATCCATCTTGCTAGCACCCAAATCTCTGTGCTGATCTCTATGCTTGGATGGCAAGTCATCTGGTGGATTTTTCCTTCCATGGCAACAGCTTAATTGTCTTCATTTACTTGTACCTCAATTTGTAGTTCAGGAGATTGTTTTTTCCACAAACCTCTGTTTTCGAAGCATGGGTAGCTCAATGTTGGTGGTACGTCTAAATGAACAATGGGCAACCTACATCCATCTTGCTAGCACCCAAATCTCTGTGCTAATCTCTATGCTTTGATGGCAAGTCATCAGATGGATTTTTCCTTCCATGGCAATAGCTTAATCATCTTCATTTGATTGCAATGATCACTAGACAATGCGATGTTCACTGCAAATCTTGCAACACATCTGGGCATTGAGACTGATTTTTGCATTAATTAATATAAATGCAAGGAGGTCACAACAACCCACAACACTGTGCTATACAAATTTGCACAAATCCTTCTCAATTGCTGAGTAAAGCAGGACATGGGTAAAGTGCACAGAGTTGTTAGACACTTGTTAAATTAATCTTCCACTTTATTGACTATGTTATACTTGTTGCATCATTTCATTTCCTCTGTCAGAGTAAGATCTGTTGCAGCTCTTTTACAGACTCGACTATAATTTTTCATGGAGATGCCAGGGATTGAAACAGGGTCCTCATACATGCAAAGCATGCGCTCTATGTTAGCTGGTATCTTAAAGGCCATTATCTATAACGTTATATTTGGAAAAGTCACTTGAAATGTGATATTTAAGCGAGTACTTTTTCAGTCATTCATTGCCACGCGTTTAGTCTAAGCATTAGTCAGAATCAGTGTAACGTTAAGTTAGGCTAACATATCTTTATTTTTACTTTCAGCCAGTAAAGTTGGACTGTTGGGTAACTTGCAGCAAAGCAAAACAATGTTCAACTGGACTGTTACAGCAACTCGTTGTAAAATACAATAATTAAACAAGTCTTACCTTTGACAAAATGGCAGTATCTGTAAAGTTTTATGACTATGTCCCTGTGGCTGAAAATAGTTGGAGCTGAAGGGTGAGGTGATTAAATCCAAAGACCTCCCAATGAGTTAAATGTATTAAAAACATTTTTTATTATGTATCTGTTACTAATGTTTGATTACTAAATATTAATTAACACCATTCTCGTTTTTTTACAGTGTCACTTAAATCTAGAATTGACCTATTTTTTTACTTCATAGATTAAATGAATGATCTAAATATCCTATTAATGAAGAAGAAAAATAGAAATTAAAAGGCTTAACTTACAACTTGAGGAGCTCTGTTTGGATTTAACCAGAGGGGCCTTTATAAGATCAATGGCCAAATGGTTAGAAGAGAGCGAGAAGAAGAGAAAAGAAATGGTCAAAGAAAAGCTTTAACTTCTCTGCGTAGTAACATACCGTATGCAACCTAGCTATCAGAATAACATATATAACATAAGGAAAAAAAAGGTGACTAGTCGGGACTTGTCCCCAGCAGTACCTAAAGTCTGAAAACAGCAGCAGAAAACCTTAGTCGACCCAGTCCAAACCATCCCGGTAAGCCTCACTGGGTGTCCAAACTAGAATGATAAGAGGCAACTTGGTAGACTCCTTACTGATGTTTATATCTGCACTCACAATGCCCTGTTTTTAAAAACACCAGCCAATCACAGGTGTTACATGTCAAAAGTCACTGTGTGAGCAATCAGGAAGCTCAAATAAAAGGTAGTTGCAAGGTCTACCAAATGTTTAACTTTACAACCCGTAAGCTGTTGGAACCTTGGTCCTTCCCTCAAAATGTGAATCACATATTTTCCAGCCCCTGGCCTGGTATGGCAGAGCAGAGTGGTGCAGCGGAAGCGTGCTGGGCCCATAACCCAGAGGGGCCCATTATATAGATTTTTATCAGCATTAAGTATATGTCAAGTCTGATGATGTTTAGCAAAGTGTCTGAATTGAAATGTCTACACCTGCCGAAGGGTACACCCTTAATGGCATGTAGTGAGGTAATACCTTTTTGCAGCTCTTTTACAGACTCTACCATAATACCTGCTGGAGATGCCAGGTCCTCATACATGTAAAGCATGCGCACTACCACTGAGCTACATCCCCTGAAGATTTTCAGATTTTTTGACTGTTTTCTGAGATAGACTTCCAGTACCTATGAGATAACTCAATAGGTCAAATGAAGCTTCATTAAGCTTTCTGAACAATGTTCTCCATTTTCTGAACACTTTCACTCAGTAGTGTTTTATTATTGGTTGTGCATCTGTGATTGCCCTAGAGGTGCTCTCAGTCCAGCACCTCTCCCGCTCATCTTTGTTAGTTTTACACTGTCCAGCATAAATCACTGACACCTTACCTCACACTCATCCATGCATACACATTCACCACTGACTAAACTGACTACCACCATCATTGAATTAGCATTTCTTTTGTTCTGGTCATATTCTCGCAATTCCTTCAACCTTTGCACACGGTCTTTTGTCCTGGCCTTTTCATGGTGTCATGACAAAGCATCTAGGGTTGATCTTAGCCTTTGTGTGAGTACATAGGTCTCAACATACATTGTTTTTATTAAGATTGACGACCAAAATTGTTAGTTTTTCCCAACCATGGAAATGACTTTCTTAGCCTTGTTGGCGCAGTAGGCAGCGCGTCAGTCTCATAATCTGAAGATCGTGAGTTCGACCCTCACACGGGGCATTTGTTTTAAAAACAAAAAAAAGACAACTGATGCTGAAAATACAGTGACTTGCATTTGTCAACCACTTGCACAAGCAAATGAATGGAAGTTGGGATTCTATTTCTGAGATCAACAATCTCAGGCAGGTGTTTTAAAATCAATAGACTAAAAGGGGAACGCATACTCTTAATAAGTAGACTTCCAGAGTATTTGCATAACAAAGAAAACTTGTCTATCGTTGTTTCTGAGATCAACAATAACTTGTGAAGTTGAATAGTTATTGCTTACCTGGTATTAGAGAAGAACTCTCGATGCCACTGTAAGCGGAGATTTTTGAAAATTAAGTTACTTTACACTTTAAACTGTTACATCTCCTCTGAATCAAAGTGTTGAGTGGTATCTGTTTCTTTGGGCTCGCCCCATATAGCACTAGCTGTGCTGTGAGGACCTCCCTCGCTTGTAAGTACGGGAATTGCAAGGAGCCGGTCGTTGCCCACAGGTCTACGACAGCGCTGCACTCCCAGAGCAATTGCCTCACTGACTTGGGCTCGCCACATCCAGGTCGGGGCCAGGATGAGTGTGGTGACATGTCCTGGGAGTGCATAACGGTCCTGACCGGGAGGATCTCATGAGCCACCATCCATGACAAGTCCCGGAGTCTGTTTGAGAGAGCCGAATAATTCATGTTGCACCAAACAGTTGAGGGACCGCCAAAAGCCATTCCACGCACGGAATAGTTTCAACTCATCGGCTTTGCCCTCCAAGGAAGTCTTTAGTAAAAGGCAAAATACTTGTGCATTATGAAGAGAAAGCCTTCTGCTCGAGAGCAGCAGAAAACCCTAGTCGACCCAGTCCAAACCATCCCGGTAAGCCTCACTGGGTGTCCAAACTAAAATGATAAGAGGCAACTTGGTAGACTCCTTACTGATGTTTATATCTGTACTCACAATGCCCTTTTTTTAAAACACCAGCCAATCACAAGTGTTACATGTGAATAATCAATGTGTGAGTAATCAGGAAGCTCACATAAAAGATAGTTGCAAGGTCTACCAAATGTTTAACTTTACAACCCGTAAGCTGTTGGAACCTTGGTTGCCACGGGTTCCCAAACCTTCCCTCAAAATGTGAATCACAGATCTTCCAGCCCCAGAGTATTAATAGCTGAGCAGAGTGGCACAGGGGAAGTGTGGGCCCATAACCCAGAGGTCGATGGATCGAAACCATCCTCTGCTAGTTACTATGCTTTGCATCAGCATTACTTCTATTTCCAGTGTGTTAATGTTTAACAAAGCATCTGTTGCTGCAAGTGTCTGAAGTGAAATGTCTCCACCTGCTGAAGAGTAAACTTAATCGCATGTCAAGTTTATTTCATCCAGAAAAATGGAAACTATAGTGCTCATAGCCGCCGTAACACCCAAGTGCTTGTTGTGCTGTCTGATAGTCTGAGGCAGAAAAGAGACAGCATACTGCTTAGTTTGTGTCACATGCACTCTACCACTGAAAAAACATCTGGTCATTGAGACTGATTTTTGCATTAATTACCATGAAGGTAAGGATATTGCCTTTTAATGCTTTTCTCCTTCAGAACAAGAGCTTTTGCAGCTCTTTTACAGACTGGACAGTAACACTTACAGGAGATGCCGGGGATTGAACCCAGGAACTCACACTTGCAAAGCATGTGCTTTACCACTGTGCTACATCCCCTGAATGTTTTCACATTTTTTAATTTTTGTGAGATCATTGAAAAAGAGAAGAAACCTGGGTGAAATATGTAATATTTATGTTTTATAGGGTTTCAAAACATGGCGGTGGCTGGAAATTGAACCTTGGCAAAATGCTTGCACTGCCATGGTACAAATCTAGTCAACAAGTAACACATCTGTTGCCTTTCTGCTGGACAATACAACACTCACTGCAAATCTTGTAACACAAACTGAAAGTAAGTGCTAAGAGATACTTTTGTGGAGATGGGTTGCTTCCAGAATCTATGAGATAACACAATATTATTCATGAAGTTGCGGTTTGGTATACTTAAATGTGCCTTTGGTTTGCTACCACTCTGGAAGAATAACTCTCGTTGTCGGCAGGATTTGAACCTGCGCGGGAGACCCCAATGGATTTCAAGTCCATCGCCTTAACCACTCAGCCACGACAACTTATGAAAGTACACAAAAAAAAGCAGTATGCTCTCTTTTTTATCAGACAGCACAGCAAGCCCTTTAATCATACATGTTTTACAGTTTCTATTTTACTGTATTTATGTTCTCCGGGAACCATCACCTTATCGTGGTGGAGAGGTAAATGTCATCTCTCTGTGGGGGAACTCCTAAATCCAGCTGGAGGATGATGGGGGATTGTCGACAATTTCTCTGGTGGAAGTCGCTGAGGTAGTGAACAACTCCACAGCGGCAAAGCCCCAAGGATTGATGAGATCCGTCCAGAAATGCTGAACGCTCTGGGTGTGGAGGGGCTTTCTTGGTTGACACCCCTCTTCAACATTGCGTGGAAGTCTGGGATGGTGCCTAAGGAGTAGCAGACCGGGGTGGTGGTTCCCCTCTACAAAAAGGGGGACAAGAGGTTGTGTGCCAATTACAGGGGTATCACACTTCTCAGCCTCCTTGGTGAAGTCTACTCCAAGGTGCTGGAAAGGAGGGTTCGGCCGATCGTCTCGGATTGAAGAGGAACAATGCGGATTCCGTCCTGGCCGTGGAACAACGGATAAGATCTTCCCTCTCGCAAGGATCTTGGAGGGAGCCTGGTAGTATGCCCAACAAGTCTACAGGTGTTTTGTGGATCTGGAGAAGGCGTATGACCGGGTCCCCCGGGAGACACTGTGGGAGGTGCTGCAGGAGTATGGGGTGAGGGGGTCCCTTCTCAGGGCCATCCAATCTCTGTATGACCAAAGCGAGAGCTGAATATGGGTGCTCTGCAGTAAGTCTCATTCCAGGTGAGGGTTGGCCTCCGCCAGGGCTCCAGCGCCATAGACCACTCGGACACACTACCTGCAAGTATTAGTTCCCAACATCGTAACAAACAGTATGCTTGTAAATGTTGATTGTAAATGAACAAAACTTTCGCATGGAAAAAGCCAATACTTTATTGAAAAATGCCAATACTATATTAAAAAAATGTATCACACTTTGTCATTTTTCTCTGGCATTGTTGATTTTATAATATTGTAACCAGCATTAAGTGAGTGAATTTGTGAACATCTTCTTTTGCATATTCACTGTAAAGAGCCATTACTCTTCCAACTGCCAACTATTGTTCCAGAGACAATAGTTGACAATAGTAATAGATATACAGTTTTAGATTGCAAGCTAACTGTCCAAGACCAAAGACTTTACTGAAATATCTCAAGTGATCAAAACAGTTTGTCAAAATGGGAAAAGTCATGTTATCAATTAATTTATTTAATAGTACACTTTTAGAAGAGAGAGATCTGATGTTTAAGAGTCCACATTTATTTATCCTATTCTTTTACACTATTACACTTGTGCAATTCATGTTGCACCAAACAGTTAAGGGCTCGCCAAAAGCCAGCCCACGCACTGGACTCACTGGTTCCCGCTCCTGCACAACTGAAATAAGAGAGCGCTGATTTGTTAAAACATACACTTCTAATTGCTCAATGTGAAAACGTTTTAAAAAGGTGGCAGGATTAAAGACCCAGAGTGAGTACAGCCGTCTGCTCGAGAGCAGCAGAAAACCCTAGTCGACCCAGTCCAAACCATCGCGGTGAAACTGACTTGGTGTGCCGCTTTCCAAACTAAAATGATACGAGGCAACTTGGTAGACTCCTTGCTGATGTTTATATCTGTACTCACAATGCCCTTTTTTTTAAAACACCAGCCAATCACAAGTGTTAAATGTAAATGATCAATGTGTGAGTAATCAGGAAGCTCACATAAAAGATCTACCAAATGTTTAACTTTACAACCCGTAAGCTGTTGGAACCTTGGTTGCCGCGGGTTCCCAAACCTTCCCTCAAAATGTGAATCACAGATTTTCCAGCCCGAGTATTAACAGCTGAGCAGAGTGGCGCAGCGGAAGCGTGCTGGGCCCATAACCCAGAGGTCGATGGATCGAAACCATCCTCTGCTAGTTACTATGCTTGTATCAGCATTAATTCTATTTCCAGTGTGTTAATTTTTAACAAAGCATCTGTTGCTGCAAGTGTCTGAAGTGAAATGTCTCCACCTGCTGTAAAGTAAACATAATTGCATGTCAAGTTTATTTCATCCATAAAAATGCAAACTACAGTGCTCATACCCGCCGTAACACCCATAAAAACTGGACCGTAATACAATAAATATACTACATTTAAAGTGCTTGTTGTGCTGTGATAGTCTGAGCTCCATCCTCTGAACGCTTAGCTAACTAAATGACTTAAGTTGGCCAATAATTTTTGGTTCATAGTGATTGTTGTGTGCCTTCAATATCAAACATGTGGATATTATGAAAGAAACTGCCTAGCAAACCCTTGCAACGCTTTTAAAGGTTCCATGGTGTAATGGTTAGCACTCTGGACTCTGAATTCAGCGATCTGAGTTTAAATCTCGGTGGGAACTGTTTTTAAGTTGTATGTATGCATTAGCTTAAGTTAAGTGTAATGTCTTGTTTGTGTTGTAGTATCTATAGAGATTTGTGGTGTAGTATGGAACCATTGTCCTGTCTTTTATGTATTATGAAACTTATTGCCGCCTGTCTTGGCAGGACTCCCTGGAAGAAGAGTTACTGTAGCTCAATGGGATTGTTCCTGGTTAAATAAAAATAAAATGAATCTTTAATATGTCCAAACATTCCTCTCTTCATTACCGACATATTGGAAGTCGGCCATGTTTAATTGGATGCTCTCCAGTTATTGTTGTTTGGTAGATTAACATTATATTTTCCTACTTTGGGGACTTTGCATTTCATATTCTTTGTCTGATATTTTCTATTCCCTGTTTGTATTTTCTGTGACTGCATGTGGTTTAAATCTGTTGAAGTTTCTTCAGACTAAATCAAAGACTGATGATGTCATCCAAAAGAAACATAAAGGACAGCAACCTGTTTCCAGAGGACACTAAAGAATGATGGAGCAGCAGGAAACAGAGCAGCTCAAATAGCAAACAGCTGATTTATTCATCTGACTCGTAGAATAACACCAATGATTGACTTGTTTTAAATGTCTGGGAATGTGGAACAGCTCCATGCTAACTACCTGAAATAAAACAAGGCCACATGCTGATTATTGGGAACTTGATTTGATGGATTTTATTCTTCTTGTTGTGTGTCTGTTTAAACTCCTAATTTAAAGGTAAAGTCAGCGTCCACTAAAGGTTGTGTTGTTGCTGCTGACAGACTCAAATTATTATTCTAAGTGTGTGACAACATTATGGGATGGATCCCTACAGAGATAGACCTTTTAGTTAAAGAGGAACAACCTTTTAGTTTAGATCCTTTAGTTTCCAACCAGACCAGAGTGGTGATTGTAGGAACAGTGGAAAGATGAACCAAGACGGCTTTTCATATATATATTTTCTTTTTCTATTGACTATAGTTGTGTTTGTTATTAACAGAAATCAACCTGTCAACATTTATATTCGTCATAAAGTTCCAACGTTAAGTTTTTTACCTCCAGTTCAAAATGGAGCTGAACACGGAGGAGGATTCCTCCCTAACGGCCGCTCTGCTCTGCTCCGTCCCCCCGCTGTCCGGTAATAGTTAAAGCAGATAAAAACCTAAAGAACACTCAAAAGCTTCAAGATAAAACTTACTTAAGAAGCGTCTTCATTCACGTTCAAGAGAACCCTTTTTCCAGCCAGACTATGAATTGATTCATGAAATCCCTGTTATTATTATGTAGTCAGTCCCATATGGTCTAGCGGTTAGGATTCCTGGTTTTCACCCAGGTGGCCTGGGTTTAACTTCCGGTATGGGAATCGGTATATAGCTGGTGTACGATCTCCGACATTAGTCCTTTATTAAATCAGAGCTGTAGTTACATATGTACAGGCAAAAAAGTGGAAGATTAACTCAAGAAGTGTCTGATAAGAATGAGCGAGTACAGCATTATCTGTATCTGTTAACCATATAAATTATCTGTATCTGTACTCGGACTGGGCGGGGCCAAACCCGGAAGTGGACAGGACTTAACCCGGAAGTGGGTTGGGTTGTCTTGAAATGGGCGGGGCTTTAACCAGTATGTTATTGTAAGCATGCAATTGCTATGGGTTGATCAGAAATTGTTATATTTATTGCTGATTAGAAAACTATTGCTTGAGGTTTCTGCCTCTTAAAAGGAAGTTTTTCCTTGCCTCTGTCACCTAGTGCTTGCTCTTGGAGGGAATTGTCCAGGAGTTGTGCTCTTTCCATCGCTTGACAATATTCCCATGTAGGATCAAGAGGTCTTCTCCCATGCTGAACACAGCCTGAGCCAAGGGCCACTTTCCCCTCATGAGTAGTCCAATGCGTTTTCCAGGACTTCCTCAAGGCCTTGTAGCATTGGTTAGCAGCTGGTAGAAAAGCCTCCCCGTCGGGGAATTGAACCCTGATTTTCCATATGACAGGCGGAGATACTGTCCATTATACTAACGAGGAATGCCCACCAATCATGGGTTGGGCATATCTGCTTCCACCAGTTATCTCCCCACTATTGCACAGCTCATTATTCATGTTAAAACAATATGAACACAGGACTCATGCACACACACAGCCAATCACAGAAACAAATATGACAGCAGTCGTAACACACAGAGAGGCATATTCCAGAGGGTGAGGAGGATGAAGAAGAGGTGAGGAGGAGGAAGAAGAGGGTAAGGATGATGAAGAAGCGGGTGAAGAGCATGAAGAAGAGAGTGAGGAGGAAGAAAATATAAATGGGACTGTTACGACTGGGGTCGTATTTGTTGTCGTGTGTGTCTGTGTGTGTGCATGCCCTGTTTTTTTCTCTATGTAAATAGGCTGTGCCATTGCTCGAAGCTGATTGGTGGAGGCAGCTATCTGGGATTGGGACTGGGATTTTAATAGAGCAACATGGCGACGTCAGAAGGGAGATGGAGGGAAGCCAGCAGGTGTTCTCCATCTCTCCTCGCCTCCCAACCTGCCACATGGTGTCTTTTGTTTGTGTGTGTAGTGGAATGGCTTCGAATGACGACCGGAAACGCTTTTCTTTTTACTGAGAACATTTATTGTTCCCTATGCTGCAGTGTACAACAAAACAAGAACAGTTTAGGCCTGGCGGATACGGATTGCATCTAGCATCTCACGTTCATCTGCGAAAACTAGCAAGAATACACACAACTTCCGTGTAGGCTACTTCAAAATAAAAGCATTTCCTGTGACAGTCTTCAGTATTAAACAAATAAAGTTGTGTACCCTTTCCAGTATCAGCTATAAACTATAATTTAACATTTCCTTTTCCGTTTTAAACTAAACACCACACATTTCTTTGTTTTAAGTAAACATTTCACAACATCCTCCCGCCCGATGAACTGTTGTTCATTACTATTCAGCCTATCACCTAATTAATCTCTAAAGGGTAAATCAACTGAACAGGTCTCTTTAACAAACTTCCTGTAGAAGTACGAACAGTGCAGGAACGAACAAGTCCATCTCTTCCTGGAAATAGCTCTGTTATCCTGCCCATTTTCCAGGTCTGCCTAGGAGCGTTATCCTCTCCGATCAAGATGACCTCTCCCACCTTTAGCTCAGTGGGTGTGGGTATGTCACACTTGTGAGCTGATTTCAAGTTCAGCAAGTAGTCCTTTCTCCAGCTGTTCCAAAAGCTGGTTATTAGTCTCTGTTGGTATCTCCATCTCTTACACATGTCCTCTCGACTCACATTGATTGCTTGAGATGGAGGAAGCATAGTCTTTGGTGGTAAGGAAGTCAGTCTTTTGCCAACTAGAAAATGAGAAGGTGTGAGTGGCTGGGGCTCTGATGCATCACTACCCCAGTAACTTCAAATGGTGGGGACTCTGTGACTCTATCTCTGGGTAAGGGAGCTGTAACTTGCTGGGCTGGCCTCACTTTTAGTCTCCGGCAAATGTTACAATGTAACACCACCCGCTTGACTAGCTGTCTACCCCTTAAAACCCAGAATCTCTCCCTCATTTGCACTAGAGTATCTCTGACACCAGAATGCATCACTCTCTCATGACATGACTGAACTATTCTGACTGACTCAGAGTATCTGTGCTTTGTAGGCAGTATCCATGGGTGTTGTTCCCTGTAACTAATATCAGAATGCTGCAACCTGCCTCCCACACAAATGAGACCATTTTCATCCAAAAAAGGGTTTCAGGTCTTTGATTTTGAATCTCTTCTGAGGTTTTGTCCCTCTTTTTAGCTGACAGATTTCCTGGCTAAAACTATGCCCTTGTGTCATCTTCACCCAATACACTTCTGCTGCAGTAAGCTCCTCAGAAATGAGTTCTCCTGAATTCTTTGACCAGAATGTGCATTAGCTACAAACCTTTTCACCCATGCAGTTATTCTCAACACTGTTTTCAACCTGCTGTACTTCTCTAGGTCTAATAGTGGCTCTGCTTGTTCAGTGCTGGTAAGCTGCACTACAACCTGAAACTTAGACCTAAGCTCAGTGTTAACTTTGTCTAAGTCACATTCCTCATCAAGGTTCTTTGCTTCATCAGCCGATGACAGGGAAGTGGGTCCCTTCCATCACAGCTGCTCTTGGATGAGGTTCTCAACACTCTGGCCTCTTGTCGGTAAGTCAGCAGGATTAGTTTTGCCACTGCAGTGGGACCAAAGTTCTGGATTAATTTCAGTCCCTCTGTTTGCCACAAATGGCTTCCACCTATGTGCTGTGCTACGTATCCAATGAAATACAATCATGGAATCAGTCCACATGTTAAGCTGATTTCTTTCCATGTTCAATGGCTTGAGAAGGTTGTTCCCTAATCTTGCTCCAATCAGGGCGCCCATGAGCTCAAGCGTGGCAAGGTCATTTTCTTTAGTGGAGCCACCTTTGACTTTGATGCCACAAAACTGGTGACAACTTGTCCTTGCTTGTTATCTCCTTGCAGATAGGCAAATGCACTGTATGCCTTTTCACTGGCATCACAGTAGACATGCAACTTGGATGTCGGTGAGTTTGGCTGTATTTTAACTTGGTACCATCTTGGAAATGTAACCAAGTGGAGCTGTGGCAGTTCTGCACACCACTGATCCCAATTTTCAGCCAGGTCTGGGGGTAACTGTTCATCCCAATCAATTCCTCTTTCCCATAGTTCTTGAAAAAGGCATTTTACCCGTATGGTAAATGGGGTGAGAAACCCGATGGGGTCAAAGATGCAAGCTGATGTCTTTAATACACTTCTCTTTGTGTTTTCCTTGCCCTTTAAGATGTCCAGCAGTCCTTTCAGATCAAACACAAAGTCATCATTTTCAGATCTCCAGACCAATCCTAACACCTTCAGTACATGTCCACAAGTGCCGGTTTCTGGTGTGGGCTCTAGTCCACTTTCTGTCCACTTAGCCCTCAGTTCTGGTGAGTTTGTTATCCATTTGCACAAATTCATGCTGGCATGGGACAGAATCTCCTTTGCTGTTGTGGTGACTGAAAAGGCTTTTTCCACACTGTCTGAGCTGGAGATGAAATAATCTACATAGAGAGATTAATTTAGTGCTTTCACAGCTGTAGGTTGCTCAGTTTTGTACTGCTTAATATGTTGTCTTATGGTTGGCGCTAGCAGGAATGGGCTGGGTGACACACCAAATACCACTCTATTCATCCTAATGATGCGCAGCTCATCTTTACAGTCACTGGTTGGAGGTCCATGCAGCCACAAAAACCTCACAGCATCTTTATCTCTTTCTGTTAGAGCTATCTGCAAGAATGCCTTAGTAATGTCTGCAGTAAAGGCTATCTGGTGGAGCCTGAACTTGATTAGCACGTCTAACAGATTTGGGTTAAGGTTTGGCCCAGTCAGCAAACAGTCATTTAGTGAGGGGGAACCCTCCTTGTGTGACGATGCATCAAAAACTACTCTTAGCTTAGTTGTTACCTTGTCTTCTCTTAGGACAGCATGATCTGGCATGTAGTATCTCCTAGTCTCAGGTTGCTCTGCTGCTGAAGAGTTGTCTGGGACATCCTCACAGATGCCTTGCTGTAGATATTCCTGAATTACATCATTGTACCTTGTGTACAGGGTTGTGTCCGTTCTTAGTTTCTTCTTGAGGCCTTCAAACCGCCTTTTTGCCACTGTGAAGTTATCTGGAAGATCTGGTTTGTCTGATTGCCAGGGCAACTCAACTTGGTAACGACCATCCTTGTATGTTAAAGTATGTTTAAAGTTCTGAAGAGCCTCTATTTCATCTGGGTTCTGGGTTTTTTCACTGACGATGCCCAGTGACTCCACCTCCCAGAAGGCATGTAGTTGTTTTGAGAGCTGAGCATCTTCCTGCAGGCTTATGTGCATACAAGTGGTGTCGGTCACACTAGATGTTGATACTGGTCCTTGCAAGGCCCATCCCAAGCTGCTTTCTATGGCTACTAGGGACTCTGTTATCCTCTGGACCTTGCCTTTCACTATTTTCCAGTAAAAATCTGCTCCTATTAACACTGCAAGTTCTGGATCATTTGTGCCTTCTTGTGGTAAATCAGCAAGTTTCAGACCCCTTTTCCTTAATTCCTTTTGGATGGGTTCACCTGGCACTTTTATCACAGCACTGCACACTTGAGGAGTCTCCACTGCTTCAATGTCAATTCTTTGCTGCGTATTCCACACATTTTCCAGAGACACCTTTACAACGTTGCGCTGTGCAAGTACAGGACTAGTAGAGCCAAAGGTGTGAAGGTTTAGCGTCTCCTGCCTTATTACTGGTAGTCCCAAGGCTTTAACCACGGCCTCGTGAATGAAGCTTCTCTGGCTACTTCCATCCAGCAGACAGCGTACCATTTTTCTCTCTCCTGGGCCCTCTGTCCACGCCTTTATAATTTGGAGCAGTACTGTGTTCGTCACGTTAGCCTTTTGTTTCATTGCACTAGACACAGAGGATACAATTGCATCAGTGCTGCCATGGTTTGCATCTGTTTGTGTTTCACTTAGCTCACAGACTGACTGGTGATGCCTGCGCCCACATAAGACACATAAAGCACCTTTAACTCTGCAGTATTTTGCTATGTGTTTTGGTCCTAGGCACACATAACATCTTCCTAACCTTTTCAGTTTCTCTTTCCGTGCAGACACAGACTTTTCTGTACAGTGTTCTGGTTTATGGTTATCACTGTCACAGTATATACACAGGGCTGCCAACTCTCACGCATTGGCCGTGAGACACACGCATTTGACTGGTTTCACACGCTCACACGCCACACCCCCGATTTCTCACGCTGAAGTGTCAACCCGGTCGGTCAAATTTCTGAAAGATGAATTTATCTATAGATCTACCTGTTGAGCCACTCGTGATCGACTAGTTGTGCTTTCAGAGACTGTGAGGGGGTTCAAGAGCTCCCTGTCTGTGGAAGTTTCGAATTGTCGCAAACTGAGAACATTTTTTTTTTCACGAGCCATCCCAGGTGCATTTCCCGGCTTCAGGTATGAGCTCTGAGTATCACAGACCCGTCCGTCTCTTCGTGTCCTCTCTCTCTGTAACACTAGAGGTGAGCAGCGCGGCTGGTAAGCGTAACAACTTCAGTTCATTTTAGTGGACTTGCTCTGCTGTGGACAGTGACTCGTTGCATCCGTGCTCTACTACTCCGATGAAGAGCAGCGTACAGCCTCCTCTAAACTCTGTCAGAGACCAGAGACCCAGATGGGTCTCCGTGTCTCTGTCAGACGGTCTGAATGAGATACTACCATATCAGTGGAGCAATAACATGCACAGCAGACTATATATTACAACTCTCCAAATCTCGGACAACAGAGATGGGAGGAGTTATATTTAGAATGTGCACAAAGTTGTAAACATGAGCAGAAATCTGATGAAACACATCTGAGCTATACTATACTATACGATACTGCAATGTTGGGTCACTATTGTACTCCTCTAACCTTGGTGCATCTCTAAATGTAACTGTAAATAATTCATTCAATGTTTTATAAAATGGACAAATTGTCTTTATTTTCCCAAAAAAGTAAATACAGTAAGTGGGGGGCACAGATGATGAGGGCCAAACATTACTGAGCCTTGGCACAAAGGTTAAAGGTTTAGAATTTCTGCAAATCAGTGGTTCTCATTCTTTAGAATTTCAGTGGTCTTAGCTGATCCCTCAACATTAATTTAACTTTGGGTCCCTGGTCCCTACACCAGGGACCCCTGGACCTGTTTACCACAGACCCAAATCTTCTCAGCTGTTGCTGACATATGCTACTGTCTCTTCATGTTTGGCACATTGTCTGGGTCAGTTCTTATATCATAAGAAGGTAATAATGTAAATTCTGAATGCCCTAATACGACAATGCCCTAATACGACAATACAAAGGCTCTTAACCCTACAGTTTTGCACATATCATGTAAGATTTGATTTCTCCATTTTTTTTGCACAAAACTCTCCAGAAAGTGCCATTTAATGGTTTATTTTTCAAAATTTTTTCCTGGGGGCATACCCCAGACCCCCCTAGGGAGAGCCCCCCCATCCCCCCACATATAACAAATCCCAATTTAAACCCTGAAGGATAGTGATGCTGAAAGAGCCAAAGAAATTGCTTTGTACGCGGCAAATATATGGGTTGGCCCCCCTCAAATCTCACTCCAAGGTTTATGGAAAAGTTGGCAACCCTGCATAGAGCCTAAAAAAGTCAAATTAGGAAATGATGAAAATATGACAGAGAGGTTTGCTTACTACGTACCTGTAACACAAACTTTACACAGCTTACTAGAATCAGATCTATGGAAGAATTCAGTGTTACAACAGTCTTGTGATACACAGTCAGAAGACTTTTGTGACATACGTGATGGTCAAAACTTTAAGTCCAACCAGTTTTTCATTGAAAATCCAGGATGCCTCAAGCTTATTCTCTATCAGGATGCCTTCGAAGTTGTAAATCCCCTTGGCTCAGCTAGGAAAAAACACAAAGTTCTTGCCGTCTATCTTTCTGTGGCAAATTCGCCTGCACATGTGCGGTCCAATACCGATCACATGTCCCTTGTGTTATTGTGTGTAGAGAATGACCTGAAACAGTTTGGAATTGCTAAAGTCTTCTCAGAGATGCTAGAGGATTTAAAACATCTTGAGAAAAATGGAATAACTGTTGGTGGTGAAACAGTCAAAGGGGGTCTATATTGTATTGCAGGAGATAATTTGGGGTCACATAGCATTGGGGGGGTTCACTGAAAATTTTAGCCGTTCTGAGTACTTTTGCAGATACTGTGAAATCTCAAAAACCGAGTTTGAGAATGATCCAAATGTGGTCCACAGCGCACTCCTGAAAGGTACAATTCTGCACTGCTACAAGCTGAAGACGGAGAAAGCAGTAGAGGCATAAAGGTAAACTCTGTTTTCAATGCTCTTGAGTCATTTCATGTTTGCCAGCCTGGTCTCCCACCTTGTTTAGGCCATGACATATTTGAAGGTGTCTTATCCTATGATGTTGGACTGTACTTGAAGTACTTCATCAAGGGGAAAAATGGTTTACATATTCACTGTTGAACCGACGCATCAAGCAGTTGAAGTACAAGGGATCGGATGCTCTCACAAAGCCATCTGCTGTCAACTCTGAGGGGTCCAAGCTTTCTGGTCAAGCTATCCAGAACTGGAATTTTTTAAGGTTGCTGCCTGTGTTAATTGGTGACAAAGTCCAAAATCCAGAAGATGATGTGTGGCAGTTAACTCTGCAGCTTAAAGATGTTGTTGACATGATTTGTGCACAAAAGATTTCATTGTCCCAAGTAGCCTATCTTGATATTTTAATCCAAGAATATTTGGAATCAAGAAAGTGTTTATTTCCTGAGACTACACTGAAACCCAAACACCATTTCATGCGTCATTATCCGGCACTAATTTTGAAATTTGGCCCCTTGATCAGAGTATGGACCATGCGTTTTGAAAGTAAGCACAGTTACTTCAAGAGATGTGCAAGGCATTTAAAAAACTTTAAAAACATATGCCTAACGTTATCCGAGAGACATCAAATGTTTCAGGCATATCTTTCAGCTGGGCCAGGCTGCAGTCAGCTTCTGCAAGTCAAAGACAGTTGTACTTTTTATCCCAGCCTTTACAGTGATGCAATTAAACAGGCAGTGAGAGAGTTTGGCTTTTCAGAACACAATACTAGTGTTTCCACAGACATACAGTACAAAGGTACTTCATATAAAAAGGGACATTTCCTTGTGTCAAAAAATGATGAGTCCATCGAGTTTGGAGAACTTCTCATTATTTTAGTTCAAAATGATGCAGCTGTGTATTTTGTGGTAGAAATACATAAAGCTGACTATCATTCTGAATACCATCTGTACTCAGTGACAAAACAGAGTACAAGGTTGCAATGTTTTAACCTCAATGACTTGGTGGATTTTTATCCATTACCATCATACATTGTTGATGGACACCAAGTCATTCCTCTGAAACACAGTGTGTTATCAAAATAAACATGGTCTTGACCACTGTGCTGGAGAGTTGGGTAACTGTACAGTAATGCACATATTCTTAACAAAAGACAAAATGCTATTTGGTAAATGTAACAGTGACACCAGTTTCCCTTTTATATGAAAGTGTTTTCAAAATGGAAACGTGTAAATGAGAACTGATATCATTCTTTCTTATTCTAGAAAGGCCTGACATGGAGCAAACATTTCTACACAGTGCTATAACTGAGGTCCTGCCTGACCTCTCAGAGATCAATAAAACCATTCTAGAAGAGCATTTACAATCCCTCGGGGTTGAGACATCTGATGACTTTCAGTTCATCGAGGAAGCCGATTTGCTGACAGCGTTAAGGCCCATTCAAGCCCGAAAAGTACTTGCTGCTTGGAAGTTTAAATGTAAGTCAAGTTTTGCAGTACAGGATGCAACCAGTGCCCAAAGTCACCAGCACAAAAGATGAATCAGGAATGTGGAAGCATTCACATTTGGGCCCTGATGACGATAAGATGTCCTCATTGTTGTACTGTCTAGAAAAACAAATTCTACTTTCTGTAGCCCTGGTACAATTGCACAGGTACAATAAAGTAAATAGTTTAATGATAAATATAGGATAATATATACAATAAGAATATAATATAGAAGGTTAAAAAGGTTAAAATACATATTTTTCATTGTTTGGTAAAATCTCAAGTTCATGGGTTAAAAATTAAAAAAAAAAGTTACAATTTAATGTGTGTCATCTTCATTGAGTGTTGTCTTCCTAGATAAGTGTATCGTTAACGTTTTTTTTTTTTTTTTTTTGTAATTGGCTGATGTGTGTGCTTGCAGGGCTTACTCCTGAAACGGACAAAACGGACAGCTCATCTGCTCCGGAAGGACCTCCTGTGTCCTTGGAGTCTACTTCACCCAGAAGTTCATCATCAACCTCTTCCAACAACTGCCAAAGCCCTAATATAGACTGGGTGGATACTTTTTGATACCGTGGGATAAGTTCCCAGAAGAACTTTTTACAGTCACTTGAAAGAGGGAAACGACCAAATCCACGAATGAGGCGGAGATGGTCCAATCGTGGTCTCTGAGATGATGCAAAATAGGTCTTGCATTAATAAAAAGAGCGCCACAGAAGTTGCAAAAAGATGGTGGCAAAAATACCCTAAGTCTTTGCAAAATGTAATAGAGGGAGATGTGATTGGGACAGGCTACCATTCTCTTTGTAAAAACAGCTTCAAAATAGGATCGAGAATGTGAGGCGATCTACAACCCCAAAAATAAGAAAAAAGGAAGCATCACACTGATTCTGATGGCACAGACGAAGTCCCTCTAGAGCAGAGAGCAGCAGTCCAAGACACCTATGGATGCACTAACTGGAATTTAAAATTCCTCCCCCTTGGAGAGACCCCAGAGAGCCAGCAAGAACATGAAGAAAAACTGAAGATGATGTCTCAGCAACCTGATGTTAATCCAGACGAGGTCAAACGTCTAAAGAAGTTGACCTTTACACGCAGCGCAAAAAGTCAACCAGGGGAAAATATCAAGAACCTCCTTGATGAGTGGCCGTTTTGTTTGATGACCTGGGTATGGCAGTCCACTTTCAGGAACTAACCGGAATTGGGCTGAAAGAAGTTTTCTTGCGTAATCTGGAGCTGAAGGGGAAAAGGCTCCTCAACTACATGAACACAGTTTGTATGCACAAGAGCAGAAAGTTCCTGCAGGCAGTAACAAAGTATCAAGTGATGAGGGGAGAGCAGAGTGGGTGTTCTGAAGACCTCAAAGACATGATGTTGCTTCTGCTGTCCTACTTTGATGAAAAGGAAGATGCCATGTTCTTTTATGTCGAGGACACATGCCTGGCAGGGGAAGTACAGATGGACCAGCTTCCCTTGACTCCGACGATTGTTGTTTGTGGTAAGTTAAAATATATTGATCTTTCTTTCATTCTCTCTCTCATTCTGTTATCCTTTATTCCTTTCCTTTCTTGCTTTTCTGTTTTGGCAGATTTATCTTGCACAATGTTTTTGATACAGTAACCTCTTAAAGTTATTCAAAGTGGATTTTGAAAGGCTCAATATGTCTGTCCCACACCTTGCACACACTGATTTCTGAACATAATGCTCAAATTGATTTGTGTCTTGTTTTAATTAAGTTTGAATTACGTCCCCCTTGTGTTAATTTTTTCTTAGGACGACCCTGCTATTCTGCAAAGCGCTTCATGTTGAGTGTGGATCGAAACATTGTACAGGACAGCATCCCCTCCTTCGTTTCTGCCATATGCCTGATGTTTGGGAGCTACTATTGCTTCAACATACATTACCCAGCATGCCTGGCATCAACACTGGAGTTTCTGCAGAGGTGTGTCTTTTTGGTTTTGATTAGGTTTATCTAACATTTTCACTTTACAGTCAAGGTCAGAATTATTAGCTCCCCTTATGAAATTAGACAAAGCTCTTGATTTCTCCATGAAAATGGCCATTAACAACGCATGTTTGTTATATTGGAAACATACACTACATAGAAAATGTTCACTAAGTTTGATTAGGGTATTTTATTGATACAATGAGTTTGAACAAAAAGAGCAAAAATGAGACATCCAAAATGATTAGCCCCCTGGCCATTAGTAGTCAATAGTGTAACTATTAATAATTAATAGTTGTTTGTCTTGTTTCCACAGGTGCTTTTTCTCCATTAACCCTGAGAAGGGCACTAAAGTAGAGAAGTCAAAAACATCCCGTCTTCATGTGAACCCCCGAGTCATCACATTGATTCAAGATCTTTCAGATCACGAGTGGCGTGATGCACAGTAAGCATCAGCAGAAGATTTTGTTTATGTTGTGTAACCCTGGAACTGTAGTTTTAAGTCAAGGGTCCATGTTAGTTCTATTCAGTACTTATTTCAGTACACAGACACTTTCAGCCTCAAAGGCAGGGGGATGGGGGTGTATTGTTTGTGTACGTGTGTACGTATTTGTTTCTGTACGTTAGTGTACGTGTGTACGTATGGATGATTATGTACGTTAGAAAATAACACTTTTTTTGTTTTGAGGAGTACACAATATGTACACTTGTTTGATAGTTTTTTTTACCCCCAGCAGCTGTAGCATTGCCTGGGGACCTTCAGAGCAAAGAGGGTGTCACTTGTACACTTGTTTGATTGTTTCAGCAGCTGTAGCATTGCCCTAGTTAATCCTCAGTGCCAGTATTTGATAGAATATGAGGTTTGAGGTTAATAAATTCTTGGAGAGGCAAGTTATTTGTTTGTTTGTGTTTTGTCAGTACAGTTCTTGAGGTATACATTGCTTTTCCATTTATAAATGCTTAAGCTGTGTACACAGGGTTACATTTTCATCTAAGAGGTGGTCAAGCTAATTGTAATGTCTAAAACAGTTTACATTTTTCACTGAGCAATACATAGTTTATTTATAGTATTTAGGTGTTTATTTGACTTTAAAAACTGTAAGACTGTAAAATATATTTGTATGTGTTGTTTTTAAGGAAGAAACTAGCAGCTGTGGTTACCAGAATAATCCCGTAAAAAATACAGTACAAATTCCGTTTTTTACAAAAAAAAAACTGGCAGCTGTGGTTGCCAGAATAATCCTGTAAAAAATACAGTACAAATGTAAACAACATTACAGAACAACTTGTAAATTTAACATCCTAAAATTGCTTATTGTATATTGAATCCTGGTAAGATTTAGATGAATTCACTGTTTATTGCACATTGAATATCAGTAAAATTAACATTTATGTATTGTTCATTGTACATTGAATACCAGAAAAATTACATTTAGTTATCGGTTATTGTACATTGAATCCCAGTAAAATTACAAGTTGTTCTGTAAAGTTGTATACATTTGTACTGTATTTTTACAACATTATTCTGGCAACCACAGCTGCCAGTTTTTTTTTGTAAAAACAACGGATTTTTTTTTTTTACAGTGTACACTTCTCAAGGCGCAGCAGGAGGTGGGAGAGTTTCAAGTCTGTGCACCTTAGAATTCCTCTTATGCTCTTTGCAGATGAGGTGGTTCTGTTGGCTTCATCAGGCAGTAATCTACAGCGCCCACTGGGGCAGATTAAAGTCCAGTGTCAAGCAGTCGGGATCTGAAGCTCTAGCCAGTCGCCATTCCTCGCCTAAAACAATATGAGTCATTCCAGTAAGTGAAAAGGAAACTCAGACAAAGACAAATTTGATCGCTGCGAGTCCCTGATGGTCTAGTGGCTAGGATTCGGGCGCTCTCACCGCCGCCATGCCGGGTTCAATTCCCGTCAGGGAATAGTCAGGACTTGACAGATAGAGGTGTAACATTTGAAGGAGAAAGTTCCTGCTCTTCTTCCTCATCAGTTTAACGCTAGAGCCCCAACACTTTTAAAGAGTACCATTTCCTTTAAATCAGACCCCCCAACTGCAGATGTATCCTGTTGTCATCATTGATGGGTCATAAACACTTCATCTGCCTCTATATCAATAACAATTCTTTTCCTTTTTTCAAGCAGTAACTAAACCCCTAACAAACATTTTTTACCTGACAACCAATGTATGTGAGTGTCAATTAATGCACAGCAAATTTTAGCCTTTGGAATAAACTCTCTGGGAGTTCAAATCAACTCAATTTGAGTGTACATGTGAGACCATCAAATAAACTCTAGGGCAGAGATAAAGTAACTCATTTGTAGAAGTTGATCTTTTAACCCTTTTCAGGAGTTAAAACTGAACTACTGTGGGAGTTAAAAACTAATCCCATGTAGAGTAAAAAAAACCTCTAACCTTGAGTCAATTTTAATGTGAACTCCTTAATAGTGTTAACAATCAACACTTAAAGTATGTTTTATTTTAACACTTATAGAGTTGATATAAAAATTAAGCTTTTGGTGAAAAAGACTACATAAAACAAAAAACAATACACCACATTACATTATTACTACAAATATTTATTTGTATTGACAAATCCATAGTGTTTAACAATCCATGCTACATGAATACTTACTGGTATAACAAGTTATATTTTGAATAAAAGTGCTTTCTTTACTGACAGTGTAAACATTTTCCAGCAAACATTCACTTAAATAATACAACTTTCTAAAACAACATACAAATTTGAATCACGCCCATAGGACATTTGGGCATCAAACGATTTGAAATGCTTTAATCTATCCCTTTCTAGAACCAAAATCTTCCTAGGGATGCTTTCACTTATTTGGAAAGCATGAAAATGGTCATGGAAACAAGTTTCATGTTCAACCAATACAAAAACAACTTTCCCATTGTGCAAAATGATAGAGGTTAATTTACTGAACACTGGCATGTTTTCATCAGTGCTTGTGCAAACAAAAAGGCCAACGCGATATTCAACTCCACAATTTACCCAGTGTGTGAGTTTGACAGTGGCCTGTGTATCAATGTGAAGATATGCAGCTATATCGTCTGCATATTCTAGTGTCTCAAGTAAATACAGTTTGACTGGACCAGACTCAACCGCTTTTGAAGTTAAGCATTCCCAATGATAAGCTATTGCAAACTGGTGTTTCTTTGCAAGTGACACTGTCAAATTCTTGAAGTTCTTCACACAATCTTTGAAAAATTTGTGTTTGGCTTCAAATCTCATAGTCCAGATATGGATGAGTGGTCCAATTTTTCGAATGCACCTTGGATAGTGGACCATGAAATGATGTTTTGGTAACAAGTTCTTTGATGGGTACAGTTCTTTGAAGAGTTTGTGATGTTCAATAATCAGGTGCTTTAAGTACACAGTCATTCCTTCAGTGATAGAGTATGAGAACACAATGTTTATAATGTTCAGCAACAACAGCAACAAGAGCCAGTGCAAATCTTCCTCTGGTACTAGGTCACCAAATATCAAAGGTATGTTTGTGATCAAACACAGTGTTTGCGATGCATTTAACCCTATTCCATGTCCTGCAGAGTCAAGGTTAATATTTGTAGGCCTGTTTTTCTTTTCCAGATATCCATAGTTAAAGGCATAAATCCTATTTAACAAGCCTTCTTTGGAGATGAAATGTTCAATTAAATAAACAAACAGTAACTTCACCTCATATTGACCAACCCCTTCCAAAATATCATGCATGATGTCAACTGCATAATTTTCTGCAATATTGAAATATTTCAATGTATTAAGTATGCTCTTTCTCTTTTATGCCAAATGAAGAGGTTAATGTTGGATCACCTACCAAATTTATATAATGCTGATCATTCAGAACTGGTGATCTTAAAGTCAAACTTGGGTCATCTTCTGAGAAAATTGACTGAGCTGAAGATTTATCAATTAAGCAAAATCTACAGTAATAATTTGCACTAAATGACTCCAAGAACCCAAGAATAGTATGCATACCCAAGTTATTGCCAGTAATTTGTGCAAGAGTGCCACGAACAGAAACATCAGCAAATGGTACTGCAACCCCAGTAGTCTCTAATATTTTCAAGTCCTTTACTAAGGGTTGCAGTATTTCATCAATTCCGTATTTCTTAGCATCTTGTGCATGAAACAATGACACAAGATGAATGTTCATTAAGGCAGAATTCACCCTGGGGGGAAGATTTCTAAGGATAAAGTAAAAGCAGCCAACTTTATGTATACCTTTTTTTTGAACCTAGTGGATTTGCACACTCAAAGTCGTCATAGTACAGTTGGATTTGAAGGGCAAACTTACTACTCGAAAACAAAGGATGACATTTGAAGTAGCTTCCATCACAGAAGTCCTCATATTTGTCACACTGAGTACATGTTTGCATCATCTCACAAATACTCTCATTCTTGAAAATGAACTGGAGTGTTTTTAGTATGGGAATATATATGAACTTGTCATTGATTGGAACTTGCTCATAGGTTCCAGTTTTGCTATTTCGTCTAGTATCATACCTTACTCCGAGGCGTTGTTCAACTGGCTGTACAATATCCCATTTTTCCCTAAAATACTTCTTCCATTTGCTATCCGTATTCAACTGGCTGAAAGGGTTGTCCATGCTTTTAAATAGCTCTTCTACGGCTGATCTGGAGGGATTGTCAGCTGGAAGTAAGTTCAATACTTGGTCCTGAATATTAGACTGCAAATCTTCCACAAATTCCTGTACATTTTCAATTGTAGAAAGAACTACAGTATTTGGTACACCGCTTCCCAAAAGTTTGGCTATGATGGAGGCACACATGTCTTTGCTGTGAGTTGACACTGAAGTGCCTGCTTCAACATTTTGGCATTGAGATGAAGTAGAGGGTGTTTCATCATTTAAGCATTTAGAATGATTGTACAGTTGAGTGTCACAGTTGGAAGGGGTTTCATGAGGTACATATGTGTTGTCAGTAGGATCATGTACCTTAATTAGATGTCTTCTAAATCCAGAATAACTTGAAAATTGCAAGCAACATCCTATTTGACCACATTTTAGTCTCAAATTTTTTCCAGGGTATATTGCATGAATTAGTTTGAGGTGCCTGAACAGAAGTAAAGCTGTATCAAAGGAAGAAGCACAAAGGATACATCTAAACATGTTTGCTGCTTTAGCAAATTACTGCTTGTTTAACAGCTTTGCTCTTAACTCTTTGACTCTTGGAGTTTCTTCTGTTGTCCCTATATCAATATTGTACAGAATAGTCTGCAGGAATCTGTACAAGCTCGACAGAGCATCATCATATTGCACACTGAAAACAAAGTGGGAGTTGAACAGCTCATCAAATGCGCCCAGGGATGTAGAAGACTGACATGGAAGAAGTTTTCTATCCAAGACTATGTAGAAGCTGAAAACCTTTGCTTTTGAAGTCCCTGTGGCCAGCAGATACGACTGGGGTTTCCTTCGATCGCCATGAGGTGTTCTTCAAGGCCGTGGCATGACTAAAACAAAAAGAAAATCATCTTTACATAAAACAATAGTAATAGTGTGTGGACCTTAAAATTTGAAATTTAATCCTATTGTTTTGACAAACCTTGTGAAATTTAACCAAATGATCAGTTGCCTCTCCAACACTGATCTTTCTGGGCCGCTTCCTTCCAGCTGGTTGAGGAGTTAGCAGATGGAGCAATACAAGAAGAGATGCCATGTCGCTGTCCCACTCTGCAGATAGGGTAACACAATTTACTTAAGAATGTATTTCTTCACACATCTACCTTGTGGAGGTCAATGTCACCTGTCTTCTGCTATTCATTTAATCTCTTAAACATCGCTGCTCAGAGTAAACCAGGCAACATAAACTAGTGCTGGTTATGGTGAATATTTCCACTTAAAAGAATAGCGCAGCTATTAAATTGTGTCTAAAGTTTGACTATTTCAGAATAAAACTATCACAGAGCTTCAATGAAGAGCTGCAACAACATGACACACACCCTATAAGATGTAGTAGATAATGTCAGACAGGATTGTCAAACTGTATGTCCAGCTAAAATCAAATTTAGTTTTCCCTTTTGTAGTCAAAATTAATGTTAATGTGTTATTCAAATGTGTTAACAGAAAGAAAGAAGTTCTTTATAGCAGTAATGCTCTTTTTTGTAGCAGTTGAAATTAATTCATTAATTAAACTAATGAAGTATGACTGTACCTGGCTCATCAGCAGTGTTAGATTCTTCATTCAGGGCAGATTTCAGCTGTTTTTTTCAGGAGAGACGTCTCTCTGAGGGTCCTGGCCTCTTGAATGACTTTGTCTTTAAAACCGGTGTTCCATTTTTCCAGGAACCTGGAAGCAGTCTCTGCTCCAAACATCATCAAGAAGTCTTGCAAAATCTAATGAAAAATGTAAAGACCTTCATTAAAATAAACTAAAGCGAGTAGATTGCATACATTTGTTTTTTAGTTAACACTTGTTACTTACCAATCCCTTAGTGTCCAAAAAATGAGGAAACATTTGAAGTATGTCTGCCGATTGCTGTGGGTCATGGAGCATCTTTTGCCGATAATGGAATGTATCTTTCATCTTCTGGAAGACTAAGTCACGGTCAGTGATGTGGTGAAGAAGAGACATGGCCTCCATACATTCATCTCCTGTTTGCTGGTCATCTATGGATCCAGACATTCTTGCCAATGTGGGACCTCCTTTAAGCTCCACTCTGCTACGGGATGCAGATGGGGTTTTGGAATGACGATGCACAGTTTTTATACGCCACTCAAGAAAGCCTTTGTTGCTCTGCATGTCATAGAAATGTTCCTGAAAATAAATGAGTATTTCTGGTTGAAGAGCAGACAACAAGTTTGTGATGGATGTAGTGTATTTATGCTGTATACACAAAAGATCAACAAACAAAAATGTAACTGCCAACATTAGTTTACAGTATGGCTACTATGCAAACTCACATATCCCTTTTTTGAGTATGGGTCTTTCAAAAATGGGAAGAGGGACACAATCCCAAAAGCATGAAATTCCTTCGTTGCTTTTTACTTACAGCTCTCCTGCAAAGCAAAGGTTTTTAATTTAATAGAATTCTTGCCTCTTCTACAAAAAAAATAATTTCAGGCTATTAACATTAAAAACACTATTTTAACAATTTTAACAATTTTAACTATTTTAATCTAAGCTCAGGGTGTCAAACTCATTTTTACTAAGGACCACACTGGAAAAAGACAATTGCACCAAGGACCAGACATGTAGAGTTTATTGACATGCTTTTGTTACAGCATGTTACTTTATTTTTTTAAACATTTCGGTAACTTTTTCCTCATTTTTGTTCCGATGTTTTTTTGTGGCTTTCTCAGATGAAAACTCTCTACTTCTGGGGGGTTTTCTGAGTCGGCAAATCTGCCATGTTCTACTTTGAATATCAGGTAATTGCAGTTTAAAAAACACTTTCCTGTCTTTTTGGTTTGGCACACAACTAGCCAAAATTTATTGTGAACCCAAATTGATATATGGGCCGGATCTAAATCTGCAAGTAACATGCAATCAACCAATCAGAGGTCCTCTCCCATTCCTTTTAAAAGCCAGGCACATTTGGACCTTGGAGTATCGCTATTATGATGGAGGATTTGCACCGTCATTTGTTTTATTTTTTAACCTTTTGCATGTGTGTTGTGCTGCTGCGCCCCTGTGTATGTGTGTGTAACAAGCATAGTGTGCACGCACTGTGCACATGCCTAGGAGCATTTTACTAATACAATGTTAAAATAACTATGAAATGCTGTGTTTTTTACCTTAGATCAAGCTTTTGTTGGTCAATGGCGCAATCACTTCCCGCTGCCTCAAGACAGCAATGCTCCCAGAATGCACCCAAACACACAACCCTGTAATTCTAGCCGCCCATGGCCCCAAAGATGCAGGTGCATTTTCTATTTAAACGATGTAAACTCTGGACGGGAAATTTACCTGCATTGGTCTTAAACTAACAAAGACACTTGCGGTTGGCTCTGCGCTGCGTAGGGTGCAAGATGGGATGTAATTCTCTTCTCTTACAAGCACACCTTACAGGCTCCTCCCCCTTGCTCTCCGCTGCGCTACAGCCCCCCCCTCCACAGCTCCTCGAGCCTGCCGTGAACGCGCAGGCTAGTAAGCAGGGCCACCGATGCTTTCCACACAATACAGGGGCTTTATTCTGAGGAGGGTTTAGCTGTTGTGTGCTGTGGTTTTAAAACTTTATGTAAAGAAAATGCTTATTTAAAATATTTCTATTAAAAGTTTTGTAAATATTTTTCAATAAAAAGGATTAAAATTCTTTATGTAATTGCTCATTTGTGAGAACAAAAGCAGCACTTTACACAGTACATTACTGAATTATCTTTTGGATCAATTTAAAACATTAAACTTTCAGTAGGAATGATGAATCACTGAGGAAGCTCACTAAGCCACGAGTAGCTCCCTCCACCTCTGAAAAGCCGCTCCGATGTTGACCCTCGTTTTATTTTGGGCTCGGTTTAATTCTTTCTTTTCTTTTAGCTCGCGTTTCGTCATCGGTCTTCTTCTGTTTGCCCGTCTTTGTTTTCTGAGCAGGTGTCACTTGAGAAATTGGCAGTTTTCCTGAAAAGTTGTTTCTCCGGGATTAGCACAGCTGCAGCACACGGGCAATCTTGAGCTTGAACACGGTACGCGCTGTGCGGGGTGAAGGGGGGGAGGGGGTATGAGCAGCGCGTACCACGAGTGATTGACACTGCTAAGACAGTTCACCTGGCTCTGATTGGCTGTTTCTGACCGGGCGGTGTATTTCTGCCAGTGGCAGTAGGAGCACAGGGAGGAGCCATAGGAGCTTGATTTTTTCACAGATTATCTGTCTCATATTCTACTGTCAGGACATAGTGACAGTTTTAACAAATATGTAAAAAATACATTTTTACAAAAGTTACCTACTGAAGCTTTAAGAAAAACTTGTGCGGCAGTAGCCAAACCTTTTCCCAACAAATTTCTTTAACATATGAAGACCAGCACGATAAAGCAGCAGGTGTACTTCTAATGTCTTGTTGAAAGAGTTGACGAGTTGCCTTATTCTTGCTTTGCCGAAGGGAAACTCTGTAGGAGAGAGGAGGGCAGGTCACCGCTACATCTTAGTGATTTGTGATTAAGCAACACGTCACCCAGAGGCTTTCCCCAGAAACATGAAGGCTAGACAAGTGGCCAATAGTTTACTTCAACATTCTTCCCGGTAGGGGTCCCCACAGAAATCTTAACCGATCAGAAAACTAACTGAACATTGAAGGAGGTATACTCCCTGTTAGGGACCCGGGGCATTAAAACAACACCCTTCCTTTCTTCTCATATTCAGTGATCTCACAAAAAAGTCTAAAAAATCTAAAAATCTTCAGGGGCTGTAGCTCAGTGATAGAGCACATTTTGAGTCTCAATGCCCAGATGTGTTACAAGATTTCAGTGAATATTGTGCTTTCCAGTGATGGTGGTATAGTGGTGAGCATAGCTGCCTTCCAAGCAGTTGACCTGAGTTCGATTCCCAAGCCATCGCAGTCCTTTTCATTGTGTGGTTACTTGCTTTATTTTGAAGATTAGCCACAAAGGTTACTCACCCAACCTGACTTGATAAAATTTGATTATTCACATGTAACACCTGTGATTGGCTGGTTTTTTTAAAAAAGGGCATTGTGAGTACAGATATAAACATCAGCAAGGAGTCTACCAAGTTACCTAATTATCATTTAAGTTTGGACACCCAGTGAGAGTTGAAACTATTTTTGGTGGGCTTTACCGGGATGGTTTGGACTGGGTCTTAACAGCACTAGGGTCTTTTCATGGGCCTGCCACCAACCTATGCTTTTTATCCAGATGTTTTTAAAATGTTTTCACCTTGAACAAGAAGAAGTGTATGTTTTAACAAATCGTCGCTCACTCATTTCAGTGAGTCCAGTGCGTGGGCTGGCTTTTCTGCATCATTTTTAGACAGGATATTCCTGAATTCCTGAATATTATGACTATGGAAACTTCGGTAGGCCTGGCCACGAAATGCACCATTCATATTTTACTGTAAATGTTTAAATGCTGTTAAACATGTTCATTTTTGACACATAGAGATTTTAAACTGGGTTTTAAGGAGGTCAGAGAGGGTTTCACCTTTTAGGCATGAGCGCCAGTCACTCTTTATCTGCTTCATAACACTGAACCCTCTTTCACAGACAGCTGTAGTTGCAGTGTGAGACAGACAATATGCATTATGCACTTGCAAACAATTATACATTTTCAAATGCAACTTTAGTTATTAAAATATGTCATCAAATTTAGATTGTCATTAACAAATGACATTTACTCCCATTCCTCATAAACAAAAATAAAACTGTCTCACAATATTAGACATTTCTATAGAGGTTTGGAACTTTTCAAACACTTGTTTAAAATGTTTTCTTATTCCTATCTTCAAGCCTTTCTTCCTGTCCACACTGAAATACATTTTTGTGTAAAGGAAGCCACTCTTAATGGCTACAACACGTTTTTTCTTCTTTTTGAAACAATCAAACATAAAGTTTTATCTGTGTCTATGGAAGCACTCTGAATTGTGTTAAATACACTGTTTCTGAAACATGTAAATACTAACGTTAATTCACTAACTCACACATCCATGTGAAGTCGGTGAAAGGCCTGCCCTTTTTCCCAATGGCGTGGGCATTTCAAAAAAGTAGTTGCATCTTCTCTAACTCAGACGTCTCCATTAAAGTGAGGTTTCTGGCAGCAAGGCTCACTTCAATACGACCTGCCTTGGCCGTTTTAATCCTTAGGCTCTCCTGATGACTCTCATGGTCCTTTACTGCCTCAACTTCAAAATTATTAGTGCCTACCACAAAATTGTTCATTTTTGTTTTTTTTCTTTTGCGTACATGCGTCAATCCTGACAAAACATGACATTTTTGTGATCAAACACATTTGGCATTACATTTTCTTTTCTTTGTTTCTCTGTCATACCTTGCCTCGTTCCTCTTCTCGCGGCCAGAAGTCTGTCCCAACCTCCACCGCATTTAGTTTAGCTAATCTTTTAGCTAAATCCCTCCTCTTTCAGTCTATGCTTCCTGCTCTGGCTTCGTTTGTTTCCATGGTTTCTTGCGTTGGTTTCACTGCAAACTGCGCGCAGCCAATGGGCGTATGAAATGTCATCACGCAGCATCACAGCACAGTGTTCTTGGGAAATGTAGGAAGTACTGCCAGGGGATAGCCAAGCCGTGAACAGAGCCTTGTGTATCATGCATGTAATGCTCTTGCATCACCGGCCACACTGGCTAGTAAGTTTTTAGAAACATTTGGCGGGTTGGCGGGTGTTAATTTAGAACCCTGCTTGCAACTATCTTTTATGTGAGCTTCCTGATTACCTCGAAGAATCTTGAAGGAGTCTACTGAAGCAATAATGAGCCAATACCTTGTTAAAGTTTTTATCAACACCCATCATTCTTTGCAATTTTTCTCTGACATTGTTTATTTTAGAATATTGTAACCAACATTAAAACTGGACGTATTACAATAAATATACCACAGTACAAGTACATAAATACAGTAAAATAGAGACTGTAAAACATGTATATTTAAAGTGCTTGTTGTGCTGTCTGATAGTCTGAGGTATAAAAGAGAGAGCATACCGCTTAGTTTGTGTCCCAGGAAGTATTAGTCTACCACTACGTTCTATAACCCTACCAGTCAGATTACCACAGGAGGTAATATCTGTTGCAGCTCTTTTACAGACTCTACCATAATAGCTGCTGGAGATACCAGGTCCTCATACATGTAAAGCATGCGCTCTACCACTGAGCTATATCCACTTAAGATTTTCAGTTTTTTAAAACTTTTTTCTCAGATAGACATAGACTTATCTTTATTAATCCTTTTGGGATGACTCCCGCAAGGAAATAGAAATATCACTGAATTAAAGAAGAAATCTGGTTAAAACATGTAATGTTAATGTTGTATATGGCTTCAAAACCAAATGCAACTGCAGTGGCTGAAAATCAATCCTGGGCAAAATGCTTGCACTGCTATGATATAAATCATAGTCGAAAAGTAACACACCTGTTGCCTTTCTGCTGGACAACACAACGTTCACTGCAAATCTTTTAACACAGACTGAAAATAAATGCTAAGAAATACATTGGTACAGACGAGAGGCTTCCAGTCTCCTTCTTCTTCCAGTTACCTCCTATGAGATAAGACAGTACTGTTGATGAAAGCACATCTGACAACCACCTGAAATTCACTGTATTTTCAGCATCAGTTTTTTTTTTTTTTTTAATTTTAAAACACCTGCCCCGTGTGAGGGGTTGAACTCACGACCTTCAGATTATGAGACTGACGCTGCCTACTGCGCCAACGAGGCGATGAAAGCTGCTACTATGGTTAGGAAAATTTCAGAAAAACCAACAATTTGGTCGACAATCTTAATCTTAATCTTACCCCATGAAAAGGCCAGGACAAAAGACTGTCTGCAAAGGTTGAAAGAAACGCAAGAATATGACTACAACAAAATAAATGATAATTTAATGATGGTGGTAGTCAGTTTAGTCAGTGGTGAATGTGTATGCATGGATGAGTGTGAGGTATGGTGTCAGTGATTTATGCTGGACAGTGTAAAACTAACAAAGATGACGATGACCACCACCTCTTTGCTGTCGATGCAACCTCCCCGGACGGTTCTCAGTTGTCACGGTCCAGTACTTTTGAATGGACATAACAGCTGCTACTTAGCACCCCCGCCCAAGCGCTTCATGGTGAAGCACAAACGTTTTAGTTAAAGACGGCAATTTTGGTTTTCCAAATTGGACACGCTTCTGCCAACCTGCAACGTTGCCATGCTGTCACATTTCACCTGCGTTTAAGAAGCTGAGTTTCCTTTAGGAGAGCACATTTGTTTTTCACAAGCACAAAAGGCTCAGCCAAAAAGCAAAGCCCACCAAAAATAATTTCAACTCATAGGTGTTCCTCTCCACGGAAGTCTTTAGTAAAAGGCGTAAGTGCCGCCCGCTCCTGAGATCAGCCGCAAAGCCTAGTCGTCCCAGTCCCAACCCTCGCGGTAAGCCTCACTTGGTGCGCGCTTTCCAAATCCAAGGCCTCACCTATTCCCACATTGTCACAGGGCCAATCATTTTCTGCCAATCAATAGTGCAAACCTCGCTGCACTTTTGTATGGCTTTATCTTGTCACGTATTATAACAACGTTTTGATACCAGGAACAAAACGAGGGTTCACAGATCATTCCGTTTTTGCAACAACTTCTGGCCGTAAAATCTGCCAGCCATTGCGACGCATGTTTCTTCAGGTCCATTGACATATTGAGCAACGGGTAGCTCCACGTGCATTGTTATTTGTTTTTCCACAAGAAAGAAGATGGGTGCACCGTTCCCGAAGCGCTGCAATACCGGTCGATGCATGGAGTGAATGGAGCAAGCCCCTTTTTCAACTCCCCGTTGCTAAAAATCCATTTAATATGTTGTCCCCTGATAGAGGACATATCAGATATTAAACTGATAAGAACAGATACTACACTTGATCTTAGCCAAAAGGCCGAGAAGCGATGACCACCACCTCTTTGCTGTCCGATGCCACCTCCCCGGACGGTTCTCAGTTGTCACGGTCCAGTACTTTTAAATGGACACAACAGCTGCTACTTAGCACCCCCGCCCAAGCGCTTCATGGTGAAGCATAAACGTTTTTTAGTTAAAGACGGCAATTTTGGTTTTCCCAATTGACACGCTTCTGCCAACCTGCAATGTTGCCATGCTGTCACATTGTAGCTGCGTTTAAGAAGCTGAGTTTCCTTCAGGAGAGCACATTTGTTTTTCACAAGCACAAAAGGCTCAGCCAAAAAGCAAAGCCCACCAAAAATAATTTCAACTCATAGGTGTTCCTCTCCACGGAAGTCTTTAGTAAAAGGCGAAAGACTTGTGCGTGATGAAGAGAAACCAGAGTAGTGCACGGCACGCTCCTGAGATCAGCCGCAAAGCCTAGTCGTCCCAGTCCCAACCCTCGCGGTAAGCCTCACTTGGTGCGCCGCTTTCCAAATCCAAGGCCTCACCTATTCCCACATTGTCACAGGGCCAATCATTTTCTGCCAATCAATAGTGCAAACCTCGCTGCACTTTTTGTATGGCTTTATCTTGTCACGTATTATAACAACGTTTTGATACCAGGAACAAAACGAGGGTTCACAGATCATTCCGTTTTTGCAACAACTTCTGGCCGTAAAATCTGCCAGCCATTGCGACGCATGTTTCTTCAGGTCCATTGACATATTGAGCAACGGGTAGCTCCACGTGCATTGTTATTTGTTTTTCCACAAGAAAGAAGATGGGTGCACCGTTCCGGAAGCGCTGCAATACCGGGTCGATGCATGGAGTGAATGGAGCAAGCCCCTTTTCAACTCCCGTTGCTAAAAATCCATTTAATATGTTGTCCCCTGATAGAGGACATATCAGATATTAAACTGATAAGAACAGATTTTTTTTTTTCTTTTGAAAAGAGTTTATTGACACTCATTTCATACTTTTGTCATATAACATGCCACATCAAAGTTACCTTTTAAAATACAACAAGTCAATAAGTAATCCATAAGACATCTAAAACAATCACTATAAGAGATGCATCATGCAATAAACAATCCATAAAACCCCTAAAACAATTGCTTTAAAAATGCATTACTGCTAACATTGTTATAGATTAAAAGGTATAAAGAGTTTTTAAGATAAATGAGTGTCCATGTTAAAATCTCCTCAGCAGGGAGTGCATATATTCTGGATAAAAGGGTAAGTGAACAGTCCACTGTTGTGCAGGAGCGTAGTGAGTCCCTACCAAAGGGGAACTCATTTTGCTCCCCCAAACAGATTTGGTCTCTCGGGATCCTGTCGTGGTGCTTAGCGGAGACCCTCACCCTGTAGCTCCTTCCCACCGACCTCACCCGGAGGGTCGGGCCGCCGCTGCTTTGAACTTTGACTGTGTGGCTTCCTTCGTCCGAATGGGTACAGAGGCGATTCTTCTTTGTGGCTGCGTCCTAGGCCGCCGCCGGCCGTTTGGACCGCACGCTGCGGCCATCCGGATCACAGCCACGGGGGGGGATCTGCATGTACTTTCTTGCCAGCAAGTTTCTGGAGGTCCATATGGCGTCTTTGATGGCGGCTAGGGTGAGCCACTGTTTGGCAAATGTACGTGCTGGTATCTGTTTTCTCTGGCTCACCCCGTATAGCACCAGCTGTGGTGTAAGGACCTCCCTTGCTGGCAAGTTTTGCAAGGAGTCGGCCATTGCCCACTGTTCTCAGCAGCGCTGCACTCCCAGAGCAGGTGCCTTACCGACTCAGGCGCCCACAACCTGGTCGGGGGCAAGTTGAGTGCGCTGACATGCCCCGGGAGTGCATTACGGACCTGACCGGGAGGATCTCGTGCGCCACCATCCACGACAGGTCCCGGAGTCTGTTTGGAAGAGCGGGATGGTTCACGTTGCGCCAAACTGTTGAGGGCTCGCCCACTGCAAGCCCGCGCGCACTGGACTCACTGGTTCCCGCTCCTGCACAACAGAGATGAGAGAACGGTGAGTGGTTAAAACCTGCAACTCCTCCTGCTCAAGGTTAAAATGCCTTAAAAATGACTGGATAAAAGCGTAGGCTGGTGGCAGGTTAAAAGACACTGGTATTTTGAGGTCAGTGGGTAAAATCTTGAGTTTCCTGAGGTACGACCCCATCCAGAACCGTGTCATTGCTGCGGTCTTGGGGTTTCTGGATGGGGCTGTGGCGGTTGTGATGTGCAGTGCGGTGTATCTGCTCCCTAAGAATAAATACAGGTCTGGCACTCCTTTTCCTCCTTTTCTCCTTCGGCTTCTTCATCACACTTCGTCTCAGTCTTTCCCACTTGGAGCCCCACACGAAATAAAAAAAAGATGGCTCGTTCCAGGTCTAAAATCGTTCTCCTAGGCGGGATAAAAACAGAACTGATAAGTAAAAGCAAAGGTAAAATCACTGCTTTAATGATTAAAACCTTTCCTTCCAAAGTCAGTCCTCTAAGTGTCCAGTACCCTAGTCTCTGCCTGACTTTCCCTACCGTGTCTGCCCAGTTTGTTTTCCCCCCCCTCCCTATCAAACCTGATCCCAAGTATTTTTTGGTCAGTCCGGGTCACAGTCAGGGGGAGTCCTGTCATCTCAGTCGCCGTCCATGGTCCATAAAAATGGGCTTGGGTCTTGCTTCGGTTAAGCTTCCCAGAGGCCTGTCCGAACCAGTCCGTCAAGTCCAGCGTCCTGTTGACAGATAAAAGGTCAGTGCATAAAATGTTGATGTCGTCCATGTATAAAATGCATTTTGTCTCGAGTCCCCCGCTCCCTGGGACTCTTACCCCATGGATTCGTTGGTCCCTTCTCAAGACCTGTGCCATTGGTTCTATTGAGAGGACGTAAAGGAGGGCAGATAACGGACACCCCCTGACGGACACCGCAGTTTATATCCACTGCTTCTGTCAGATGCCCGTTAACAATGAACTTGCTGTTGATCCCCGGTACAGCAATCCCACCCAGGCTATAAACCTTCTTGGGAACCCCATTTTTTGCAGTACCTGAAAGAGGTACTGGTGCGAGACCCGATCAAAGGCTTTCTCAAAATCTAAATTCAGGACTACTAGCCGAATGTTTCTGTCTCTCGCATAACAGATGGTGTCTCGGATCAGTACGAGGCTGTCGGTGATCTTCCTCCCGGGACGGCACAGGTTTGATCCGGGTGAATCAGCTCTCCTAAAAACAGGGACATACGTGATGCTAATACTTTGCTAAAAAGTTTACAATCAACATTTAAAAGTGTGATAGGTCTCCAGTTTTTCAAGTCCGTCTTGTCTTTGTCTTTATGTAGGAGTGTCACTATCCCTACTCTAAAGCTGTCCGAAGTCGGTCCATTTGTTCAAAATCCATAAAAACAACAAGCAGGTCTGGTGCTAAAATGTCCCAAAATGTCAAGTAAAATTCCAAGGGAAGCCCGTCCTCTCCTGGTGACTTCCCTGTCTTAAAAGTTTTATACAGTTGTTGAGTTCGGTCATCGTAAAATCTTGAGTTAAGAGCACATTGTCATTTTTTGCTTGGTCGATGTATTTTAAAACTTCGGTCATGGTGTCCCTATTAACTGCTTTTTCCGTGTACAGTTCACGGTAAAAATCTTCAACAGTTTCTTTAATTTCCTCTGTTGTGTCAGCTGTGCCCCCATTTTCTTTTTAAGTCTTAACATAGCCCCCCTTTATTTATAATTTTCTTAAAAAAATATCTTGTGCACTTCTCTCCTTCCTCTATTTCCCTCTCCTTGCTTCTTAGTATGACACCTTTGCTTGTAGTTTCTGCTAAAACCGACATCTCTGTTTTGAGTTGTTTTATTTCCTCATTAAAATCCATTCCGCGTTGGATTAATTTAAAATACCTCTGAAGTCTTTTCTGCAGTCCCACCATGCGTCTGTTGTCCCTATCTTTTTTCCTCTTACCTGCCTGTCTGTAAAAAGTCTTAGTCTTTCCCTTAACCATTTCCCACCACTGTGCGCGTATCGTAAAAGTCTTGAAGGGTCTGCCACTCTTGGTATTGCTCCCTGTACTGCCTTACTAGCTCCCTGTCTTCTAACAGGGAGCAATTGAGCTTCCACAGACCGCTTCCTGCCGTCACACCGGAAGAGAGTGAAAGAGTGCAGGAAAGCATTGCGTGATCGGAAAAAGAAAACAGGTACTAATCTAGCATCGGTTGGTGGGCAATCTCGTGATAAAATGTAGTCTATGCGAGGCTCGGGTGCCATCACTACTGAACCAGGTGAAGCCCTCCTCTCTGGGATGCATGGTTTTAAAACAGTCCACTAGTTTAAAATCCCTGCATATACTTTGTAATAAAAGTGAAGTCTTGTCTGCTTTAAAATCATCCCCTGATCTTCTCCTGTCGTTCTTGCTTAAAATACAATTGAAATCCCCCCCTACGACTAAAGGTACCCTACCTAGCATGTGGGGCTGCAAGTCTTCTAAAAGGTCATACCTGTCATTCTTGTCATTAAAACCATAAATATTTAAGACTTTAAAATCCCTCCCCATAAAAGTCAGGTGTGTTAAAAGTGCCCGACCATCTCTCACCACTGTGCTGCCCTTTACCAAGACGAGAGGGTTTTTATTAAAATGGCCACTCCATCACTCTTGTTTTCGTTTGAACCGCTCCATAGTGACATTTGTGGCCATAACCCCTCCCATTCTCTGTAGTGCTTTAAAAATGGAAGGCCACATTCCTGTAATAAAAACACATCCGACTTAAAAGAGTTAAGAAAGGATAAAACAGTCTGGGCTCTAACTCTCGACTTCACGCTTCTCACATTTATAGTTGAGAAGGTGAGTGCCATGAGTATGGTTAAAAATGACAGGTATGAAATCTTACAACCAGAAAAGGGGGGGACTTCAAGTGTTTAAAACAACAGTTAGTGGATTTCTTGTGAATGGAGCTCTTCCTTCACTCTCACAGGTGAGAGAGGCCGGGGTTGAGCTCCATTTCCCTTTCGGACTCTGGGAGTTGGCCTTTGGCGCAGGGTCGCGTTGAGCTTAGTGTCCTTAGGGGTTGATTGCAGAGCTATGGTTAGGAAGGAGACTTCATTTGGTGAATCGGAGGGGAAGACTCTGGGCTCCTCCACAGATGAACTGTCTGAGCGGGTCCCAGCTCTTCCCCTCTTTTCCAAGACTCCAGGAGATTCAAAAGACAATTCTGAAATTAGTCTCTTGGCCGGCTGGGCATTGGGGAGGGGGGCATCCTCACTATCACCGTGTGACTGGTCAGTTTCCTGTTCTGAGCCAGCCACTGGGCTAGCTCCGCCTTCTGCCTGCATTGCCACCACTTCCTCCCTGTTCCCCACTGGTGGGGCAATTGCAGGCCCCTCCCCTTCTCCCGCCTCTCCTGATCCTTCTCCTCCAGTCACAGGGTTTGGCGGGAGATTTGAATTCTCCAGCCCAGCCTCTTCAATTAGCTCTCTAACTGCTTCGCCTTTTCCGCCATTTTGTTCCTTTTCCGTTCTTTTTGCAGTTGTCTTTAATTTGTTGGCAAACGACTTTGGGCAATCTCTGAAGAGGTGGTTTGTTTCTCCACAAAGATTGCACTTCCTGCCATTGGTGCATTCCATGAAAGTATGCCCAATTTCTCTACATTTACCACAGATAATCTGCTGGCACGCTTCTGCCAGGTGCCCATTCTCACCACACTTGCGGCAGAGTTTGGGCTGGCCCTGGTAGTGGATGTAGCCCCTGTTGTTTCCCAGAACTATCATGGATGGCAAATGTTTCAGGCCCTGGAAGCCTTGGGGGTCCTGCCATTGTTGAATGGGGACCCTCCAAGCGCAATTCCAGATGCCATCCTCATCTCTCACCTTGGTAGCCTGGCCTTTCACAGTGCAAAATCTGCCCAGCCATGAACAAATGTCCTCTGCATTCACAGTTTCATTGAACATTCTGACAATTACAGTTTTAGCTGCATTATCAGTCAGTTTCTCAACATTAAATGCAGAAAACTGGGCTTTTGCATTTTCAAAACGTATCCAAAATTCTCTCAACAAGGCAGAGGAGCTAAAGCTTATATCAAAACCTTTATTAAAAGGTAAAGTCAAGATACAGTTTATGTCTTCTGGGGTGAATTTCAAGATTTTCTGGACAAGCCTTCTGGAGAAGTCCAGTCTTGATATCAAAAGGGGTTCATTCCCCGTGAGATGTAAATCGGACACTGTGGTGCCTCCGCATGCCGGCATGGTTGGCCGACATGGTGGAGGCACCACACTATACAAGGAATAAAAGAAGCTAAAAACGCCTAAAAAAGGTCTAAAAAAAACAACAGGGGATCTAAAAATAAAGTAAAACACTGATCTAAAACAACAATATAAAGGCTACCCAATAAATACTAAAACGTACCTTTCTTGTTTGGTCTGGTCAAGGTTGTAATCCGGCAGAGTACAAGTAAGCAGTCCTCTGGACCAATGAATTCCTGCGTGAAAGTATTTCAACTACAAACAAGATGAAATTTGTTCACAAGGAATAGTTTGAATATCCTCCAAAAACCTGGTGTAACAAAACTAGGCCACAAATAGGTAAAAGTTTTGTCCAGACGCGGAGGCGATCGCAGTCTTAGCCAAAAGGCCGAGAAGCGATGACCACCACCTCTTTGCTGTCCGATGCCACCTCCCGGACGGTTCTCAGTTGTCACGGTCCAGTACTTTTAAATGGACACAACAGCTGCTACTTAGCACCCCCGCCCAAGCGCTTCATGGTGAAGCATAAACGTTTTAGTTAAAGACGGCAATTTTGGTTTTCCCAATTGGACACGCTTCTGCCAACCTGCAATGTTGCCATGCTGTCACATTGTAGCTGCGTTTAAGAAGCTGAGTTTCCTTCAGGAGAGCACATTTGTTTTTCACAAGCACAAAAGGCTCAGCCAAAAAGCAAAGCCCACCAAAAATAATTTCAACTCATAGGTGTTCCTCTCCACGGAAGTCTTTAGTAAAAGGCGAAAGACTTGTGCGTGATGAAGAGAAACCAGAGTAAGTACGGCACGCTCCTGAGATCAGCCGCAAAGCCTAGTCGTCCCAGTCCCAACCCTCGCGGTAAGCCTCACTTGGTGCGCCGCTTTCCAAATCCAAGGCCTCACCTATTCCCACATTGTCACAGGGCCAATCATTTTCTGCCAATCAATAGTGCAAACCTCGCTGCACTTTTGTATGGCTTTATCTTGTCACGTATTATAACAACGTTTTGATACCAGGAACAAAACGAGGGTTCACAGATCATTCCGTTTTTGCAACAACTTCTGGCCGTAAAATCTGCCAGCCATTGCGACGCATGTTTCTTCAGGTCCATTGACATATTGAGCAACGGGTAGCTCCACGTGCATTGTTATTTGTTTTTCCACAAGAAAGAAGATGGGTGCACCGTTCCCGGAAGCGCTGCAATACCGGGTCGATGCATGGAGTGAATGGAGCAAGCCCCTTTTTCAACTCCCGTTGCTAAAAATCCATTTAATATGTTGTCCCCTGATAGAGGACATATCAGATATTAAACTGATAAGAACAGATACTACACTTGATCTTAGCCAAAAGGCCGAGAAGCGATGACCACCACCTCTTTGCTGTCCGATGCCACCTCCCCGGACGGTTCTCAGTTGTCACGGTCCAGTACTTTTAAATGGACACAACAGCTGCTACTTAGCACCCCCGCCCAAGCGCTTCATGGTGAAGCATAAACGTTTTTAGTTAAAGACGGCAATTTTGGTTTTCCCAATTGGACACGCTTCTGCCAACCTGCAATGTTGCCATGCTGTCACATTGTAGCTGCGTTTAGAAGCTGAGTTTCCTTCAGGAGAGCACATTTGTTTTTCACAAGCACAAAAGGCTCAGCCAAAAAGCAAAGCCCACCAAAAATAATTTCAACTCATAGGTGTTCCTCTCCACGGAAGTCTTTAGTAAAAGGCGAAAGACTTGTGCGTGATGAAGAGAAACCAGAGTAAGTACGGCACGCGCTCCTGAGATCAGCCGCAAAGCCTAGTCGTCCCAGTCCCAACCCTCGCGGTAAGCCTCACTTGGTGCGCCGCTTTCCAAATCAAGGCCTCACCTATTCCCACATTGTCACAGGGCCAATCATTTTCTGCCAATCAATAGTGCAAACCTCGCTGCACTTTTGTATGGCTTTATCTTGTCACGTATTATAACAACGTTTTGATACCAGGAACAAAACGAGGGTTCACAGATCATTCCGTTTTTGCAACAACTTCTGGCCGTCAAAATCTGCCAGCCATTGCGGCGCATGTTTCTTCAGGTCCATTGACATATTGAGCAACGGGTAGCTCCACGTGCATTGTTATTTGTTTTTCCACAAGAAAGAAGATGGGTGCACCGTTCCCGAAGCGCTGCAATACCGGGTCGATGCATGGAGTGAATGGAGCAAGCCCCTTTTTCAACTCCCGTTGCTAAAAATCCATTTAATATGTTGTCCCCTGATAGAGGACATATCAGATATTAAACTGATAAGAACAGATACTACACTTGATCTTAGCCAAAAGGCCGAGAAGCGATGACCACCACCTCTTTGCTGTCCGATGCCACCTCCCCGACGGTTCTCAGTTGTCACGGTCCAGTACTTTTAAATGGACACAACAGCTGCTACTTAGCACCCCCCCCCACTTGCCCAAGCGCTTCATGGTGAAGCATAAACGTTTTAGTTAAAGACGGCAATTTTGGTTTTCCCAATTGGACACGCTTCTGCCAACCTGCAATGTTGCCATGCTGTCACATTGTAGCTGCGTTTAAGAAGCTGAGTTTCCTTCAGGAGAGCACATTTGTTTTTCAAGCACAAAAGGCTCAGCCAAAAAGCAAAGCCCACCAAAAATAATTTCAACTCATAGGTGTTCCTCTCCACGGAAGTCTTTAGTAAAAGGCGAAAGACTTGTGCGTGATGAAGAGAAACCAGAGTAAGTACGGCACGCTCCTGAGATCAGCCGCAAAGCCTAGTCGTCCCAGTCCCAACCCTCGCGGTAAGCCTCACTTGGTGCGCCGCTTTCCAAATCCAAGGCCTCACCTATTCCCACATTGTCACAGGGCCAATCATTTTCTGCCAATCAATAGTGCAAACCTCGCTGCACTTTTTTATGGCTTTATCTTGTCACGTATTATAACAACGTTTTGATACCAGGAACAAAAACGAGGGTTCACAGATCATTCCGTTTTTGCAACAACTTCTGGCCGTAAAATCTGCCAGCCATTGCGACGCATGTTTCTTCAGGTCCATTGACATATTGAGCAACGGGTAGCTCCACGTGCATTGTTATTTGTTTTTCCACAAGAAAGAAGATGGGTGCACCGTTCCCGGAAGCGCTGCAATACCGGTCGATGCATGGAGTGAATGGAGCAAGCCCCTTTTTCAACTCCCGTTGCTAAAAATCCATTTAATATGTTGTCCCCTGATAGAGGACATATCAGATATTAAACTGATAAGAACAGATACTACACTTGATCTTAGCCAAAAGGCCGAGAAGCGATGACCACCACCTCTTTGCTGTCCGATGCCACCTCCCCCGGACGGTTCTCAGTTGTCACGGTCCAGTACTTTTAAATGGACACAACAGCTGCTACTTAGCACCCCCCGCCCAAGCGCTTCATGGTGAAGCATAAACGTTTTAGTTAAAGACGGCAATTTTGGTTTTCCCAATTGGACACGCTTCTGCCAACCTGCAATGTTGCCATGCTGTCACATTGTAGCTGCGTTTAAGAAGCTGAGTTTCCTTCAGGAGAGCACATTTGTTTTTCACAAGCACAAAAGGCTCAGCCAAAAAGCAAAGCCCACCAAAAATAATTTCAACTCATAGGTGTTCCTCTCCACGGAAGTCTTTAGTAAAAGGCGAAAAGACTTGTGCGTGATGAAGAGAAACCAGAGTAAGTACGGCACGCTCCTGAGATCAGCCGCAAAGCCTAGTCGTCCCCAGTCCCAACCCTCGCGGTAAGCCTCACTTGGTGCGCCGCTTTCCAAATCCAAGGCCTCACCTATTCCCACATTGTCACAGGGCCAATCATTTTCTGCCAATCAATAGTGCAAACCTCGCTGCACTTTTGTATGGCTTTATCTTGTCACGTATTATAACAACGTTTTGATACCAGGAACAAAACGAGGGTTCACAGATCATTCCGTTTTTGCAACAACTTCTGGGCCGTAAAATCTGCCAGCCATTGCGACGCATGTTTCTTCAGGTCCATTGACATATTGAGCAACGGGTAGCTCCACGTGCATTGTTATTTGTTTTTCCACAAGAAAGAAGATGGGTGCACCGTTCCCGGAAGCGCTGCAATACCGGGTCGATGCATGGAGTGAATGGAGCAAGCCCCTTTTTCAACTCCCGTTGCTAAAAATCCATTTAATATGTTGTCCCCTGATAGAGGACATATCAGATATTAAACTGATAAGAACAGATACTACACTTGATCTTAGCCAAAAGGCCGAGAAGCGATGACCACCACCTCTTTGCTGTCCGATGCAACCTCCCCGACGGTTCTCAGTTGTCACGGTCCAGTACTTTTAAATGGACACAACAGCTGCTACTTAGCACCCCTTTCCCAACCCAAAGCGCTTCATGGTGAAGCATAAACGTTTTAGTTAAAGACGGCAATTTTGGTTTTCCCAATTGGACACGCTTCTGCCAACCTGCAATGTTGCCATGCTGTCACATTGTAGCTGCGTTTAAGAAGCTGAGTTTCCTTCAGGAGAGCACATTTGTTTTTCACAAGCACAAAAGGCTCAGCCAAAAAGCAAAGCCCACCAAAAATAATTTCAACTCATAGGTGTTCCTCTCCACGGAAGTCTTTAGTAAAAGGCGAAAAGACTTGTGCGTGATGAAGAGAAACCAGAGTAAAGGCACGGCACGCTCCTGAGATCAGCCGCAAAGCCTAGTCGCCCCAGTCCCAACCCTGGTAAGCCTCACTTGGTGCGCCGCTTTCCAAATCCAAGGCCTCACCTATTCCCACATTGTCACAGGGCCAATCATTTTCTGCCAATCAATAGTGCAAACCTCGCTGCACTTTTGTATGGCTTTATCTTGTCACGTATTATAACAACGTTTTGATACCAGGAACAAAACGAGGGTTCACAGATCATTCCGTTTTTTGCAACAACTTCTGGCCGTAAAATCTGCCAGCCATTGCGACGCATGTTTCTTCAGGTCCATTGACATATTGAGCAACGGGTAGCTCCAAAATTGTTATTTGTTTTTTCCACAAGAAAGAAGATGGGTGCACCGTTCCCGAAGCGCTGCAATACCGGGTCGATGCATGGAGTGAATGGAGCAAGCCCCTTTTTCAACTCCCGTTGCTAAAAATCCATTTAATATGTTGTCCCCTGATAGAGGACATATCAGATATTAAACTGATAAGAACAGATACTACACTTGATCTTAGCCAAAAGGCCGAGAAGCGATGACCACCACCTTTTGCTGTCCGATGCCACCTCCCCGGACGGTTCTCAGTTGTCACGGTCCAGTACTTTTAAATGGACACAACAGCTGCTACTTAGCACCCCCAAAAGCGCTTCATGGTGAAGCATAAACGTTTTTAGTTAAAGACGGCAATTTTGGTTTTCCCAATTGGACACGCTTCTGCCAACCTGCAATGTTGCCATGCTGTCACATTGTAGCTGCGTTTAGAAGCTGAGTTTCCTTCAGGAGAGCACATTTGTTTTTCACAAGCACAAAAGGCTCAGCCAAAAAAGCAAAGCCCACCAAAAATAATTTCAACTCATAGGTGTTCCTCTCCACGGAAGTCTTTAGTAAAGGCGAAAACTTGTGCGTGATGAAGAGAAACCAGAGGTACGGCACGCTCCTGAGATCAGCCGCAAAAGCCTAGTCGTCCCAGTCCCAACCCTCAAGCCTCACTTGGTGCGCCGCTTTCCAAATCCAAGGCCTCACCTATTCCCACATTGTCACAGGGCCAATCATTTTCTGCCAATCAATAGTGCAAACCTCGCTGCACTTTTTGTATGGCTTTATCTTGTCACGATATTATAACAACGTTTTGATACCAGGAACAAAACGTTTCACAGATCATTCCGTTTTTGCAACAACTTCTGGCCGTCCAAATCTGCCAGCCATTGCGACGCATGTTTCTTCAGGTCCATTGACATATTGAGCAACGGGTAGCTCCACAACATTGTTATTTGTTTTTCCACAAGAAAGAAGATGGGTGCACTGTTCCCGAAGCGCTGCAATACCGGGTCGATGCATGGAGTGAATGGAGCAAGCCCCTTTTTCAACTCCCCCTGTTGCTAAAAATCCATTTAATATGTTGTCCCCTGATAGAGGACATATCAGATATTAAACTGATAAGAACAGATACTACACTTGATCTTAGCCAAAAGGCCGGCGAGCGATGACCACCACCTTTTGCTGTCCGATGCCACCTCCCCCCGGACGGTTCTCAGTTGTCACGGTCCAGTACTTTTAAATGGACACAACAGCTGCTACTTAGCACCCCCGCCCAAAACGCTTCATGGTGAAGCATAAACGTTTTTAGTTAAAGACGGCAATTTTGGTTTTCCCAATTGGACACGCTTCTGCCAACCTGCAATGTTGCCATGCTGTCACATTGTAGCTGCGTTTAAGAAGCTGAGTTTCCTTCAGGAGAGCACATTTGTTTTTCATAAGCACAAAAGGCTCAGCCAAAAAAAAAAGCCCACCAAAAATAATTTCAACTCATAGGTGTTCCTCTCCACGGAAGTCTTTAGTAAAAGGCGAAAAGACTTGTGCGTGATGAAGAGAAACCAGAGTAGCACGGCACGCTCCTGAGATCAGCCGCAAAGCCTAGTCAGTCCCCAGTCCCAACCCTCGCGGTAAGCCTCACTTGGTGCGCCGCTTTCCAAATCCAAGGCCTCACCTATTCCCACATTGTCACAGGGCCAATCATTTTTCTGCCAATCAATAGTGCAAACCTCGCTGCACTTTTTGTATGGCTTTATCTTGTCACGTGTTATAACAACGTTTTGATACCAGGAACAAAACGAGGGTTCACAGATCATTCCGTTTTTGCAACAACTTCTGGCCGTCAAAATCTGCCAGCCATTGCGACGCATGTTTCTTCAGGTCCATTGACATATTGAGCAACGGGTAGCTCCACGTGCATTGTTATTTGTTTTTCCACAAGAAAGAAGATGGGTGCACCGTTCCCGAAGCGCTGCAATACCGGGTCGATGCATGGAGGAATGGAGCAAGCCCCTTTTTCAACTCCCCGTTGCTAAAAATCCATTTAATATGTTGTCCCCTGATAGAGGACATATCAGATATTAAACTGATAAGAACAGATACTACACTTGATCTTAGCCAAAAGGCCGAAGCGATGACCACCACCTCTTTGCTGTCCGATGCCACCTCCCCGGACGGTTCTCAGTTGTCACGGTCCAGTACTTTTAAATGGACACAACAGCTGCTACTTAGCAGCACCCCGCCCAAGCGCTTCATGGTGAAGCATAAACGTTTTAGTTAAAGACGGCAATTTTGGTTTTCCCAATTGGACACGCTTCTGCCAACCTGCAATGTTGCCATGCTGTCACATTGTAGCTGCGTTTAAGAAGCTGAGTTTCCTTCAGGAGAGCACATTTGTTTTTCACAAGCACAAAAGGCTCAGCCAAAAAGCAAAGCCCACCAAAAAATAATTTCAACTCATAGGTGTTCCTCTCCACGGAAGTCTTTAGTAAAAGGCGAAAGACTTGTGCGTGATGAAGAGAAACCAGAGTAAGTACGGCACGCTCCTGAGATCAGCCGCAAAGCCTAGTCGCCCCAGTCCCAACCCTCGCGGTAAGCCTCACCTCACTTGGTGCGCCGCTTTCCAAATCCAAGGCCTCACCTATTCCCACATTGTCACAGGGCCAATCATTTTCTGCCAATCAATAGTGCAAACCTCGCTGCACTTTTTGTATGGCTTTATCTTGTCACGTATTATAACAACGTTTTGATACCAGGAACAAAACGAGGGTTCACAGATCATTCCGTTTTTGCAACAACTTCTGGCCGTCAAATCTGCCAGCCATTGCGACGCATGTTTCTTCAGGTCCATTGACATATTGAGCAACGGGTAGCTCCACGTGCATTGTTATTTGTTTTTCCACAAGAAAGAAGATGGGTGCACCGTTCCCGGAAGCGCTGCAATACCGGGTCGATGCATGGAGTGAATGGAGCAAGCCCCTTTTTCAACTCCCGTTGCTAAAAATCCATTTAATATGTTGTCCCCTGATAGAGGACATATCAGATATTAAACTGATAAGAACAGATACTACACTTGATCTTAGCCAAAAGGCCGAGAAGCGATGACCACCACCTCTTTGCTGTCCGATGCCACCTCCCGGACGGTTCTCAGTTGTCACGGTCCAGTACTTTTAAATGGACACAACAGCTGCTACTTAGCACCCCTGCCCAAGCCCAACTTCATGGTGAAGCATAAACGTTTTAGTTAAAGACGGCAATTTTGGTTTTCCCAATTGGACACGCTTCTGCCAACCTGCAATGTTGCCATGCTGTCACATTGTAGCTGCGTTTCCTTCAGGAGAGCACATTTGTTTTTCACAAGCACAAAAGGCTCAGCCAAAAAGCAAAGCCCACCAAAAATAATTTCAACTCATAGGTGTTCCTCTCCACGGAAGTCTTTAGTAAAAGGCGCCAAAGACTTGTGCGTGATGAAGAGAAACCAGAGTAAGCACGGCACGCCTCCTGAGATCAGCCGCAAAGCCTAGTCGTCCCAGTCCCAACCCTCGCGGTAAGCCTCACTTGGTGCGCCGCTTTCCAAATCCAAGGCCTCACCTATTCCCACATTGTCACAGGGCCAATCATTTTCTGCCAATCAATAGTGCAAACCTCGCTGCACTTTTGTATGGCTTTATCTTGTCACGTATTATAACAACGTTTTGATACCAGGAACAAAACGAGGGTTCACAGATCATTCCGTTTTTGCAACAACTTCTGGCCGTAAAATCTGCCAGCCATTGCGACGCATGTTTCTTCAGGTCCATTGACATATTGAGCAACGGGTAGCTCCACGTGCATTGTTATTTGTTTTTCCACAAGAAAGAAGATGGGTGCACCGTTCCCGGAAGCGCTGCAATACCGGGTCGATGCATGGAGTGAATGGAGCAAGCCCCTTTTTTCAACTCCCGTTGCTAAAAATCCATTTAATATGTTGTCCCCTGATAGAGGACATATCAGATATTAAACTGATAAGAACAGATACTACACTTGATCTTAGCCAAAAGGCCGAGAAGCGATGACCACCACCTCTTTGCTGTCCGATGCCACCTCCCCGGACGGTTCTCAGTTGTCACGGTCCAGTACTTTTAAATGGACACAACAGCTGCTACTTAGCACCCCCCGCCCAAGCGCTTCATGGTGAAGCATAAACGTTTTAGTTAAAGACGGCAATTTTGGTTTTCCCAATTGGACACGCTTCTGCCAACCTGCAATGTTGCCATGCTGTCACATTGTAGCTGCGTTTAAGAAGCTGAGTTTCCTTCAGGAGAGCACATTTGTTTTTCACAAGCACAAAAGGCTCAGCCAAAAAGCAAAGCCCACCAAAAATAATTTCAACTCATAGGTGTTCCTCTCCACGGAAGTCTTTAGTAAAAGGCGAAAAGACTTGTGCGTGATGAAGAGAAACCAGAGTAAGTACGGCACGCTCCTGAGATCAGCCGCAAAGCCTAGTCGTCCCAGTCCCAACCCTCGCGGTAAGCCTCACTTGGTGGCCCGCTTTCCAAATCCAAGGCCTCACCTATTCCCACATTGTCACAGGGCCAATCATTTTCTGCCAATCAATAGTGCAAACCTCGCTGCACTTTTGTATGGCTTTATCTTGTCACGTATTATAACAACGTTTTGATACCAGGAACAAAACGAGGGTTCACAGATCATTCCGTTTTTGCAACAACTTCTGGCCGTCAAATCTGCCAGCCATTGCGACGCATGTTTCTTCAGGTCCATTGACATATTGAGCAACGGGTAGCTCCACGTGCATTGTTATTTGTTTTTCCACAAGAAAGAAGATGGGTGCACCGCCTCCGGAAGCGCTGCAATACCGGGTCGATGCATGGAGTGAATGGAGCAAGCCCCTTTTTCAACTCCCGCTAAAAAAAATCCATTTAATATGTTGTCCCCTGATAGAGGACATATCAGATATTAAACTGATAAGAACAGATACTACACTTGATCTTAGCCAAAAGGCCGAGAAGCGATGACCACCACCTCTTTGCTGTCCGATGCCACCTCCCGGACGGTTCTCAGTTGTCACGGTCCAGTACTTTTAAATGGACACAACAGCTGCTACTTAGCACCCCGCCCAAGCGCTTCATGGTGAAGCATAAACGTTTTAGTTAAAGACGGCAATTTTGGTTTTCCCAATTGGACACGCTTCTGCCAACCTGCAATGTTGCCATGCTGTCACATTGTAGCTGCGTTTAAGAAGCTGAGTTTCCTTCAGGAGAGCACATTTGTTTTTCACAAGCACAAAAGGCTCAGCCAAAAAGCAAAGCCCACCAAAAATAATTTCAACTCATAGGTGTTCCTCTCCACGGAAGTCTTTAGTAAAAGGCGAAAAGACTTGTGCGTGATGAAGAGAAACCAGAGGCACGGCACGCTCCTGAGATCAGCCGCAAAAGCCTAGTCGTCCCAGTCCCAACCCTCGCGGTAAGCCTCACTTGGTGCGCCGCTTTCCAAATCCAAGGCCTCACCTATTCCCACATTGTACAGGGCCAATCATTTTCTGCCAATCAATAGTGCAAACCTCGCTGCACTTTTGTATGGCTTTATCTTGTCACGTATTATAACAACGTTTTGATACCAGGAACAAAACGAGGGTTCACAGATCATTCCGTTTTTGCAACAACTTCTGGCCGTCAAATCTGCCAGCCATTGCGACGCATGTTTCTTCAGGTCCATTGACATATTGAGCAACGGGTAGCTCCACGTGCATTGTTATTTGTTTTTCCACAAGAAAGAAGATGGGTGCACCGTCCCGAAGCGCTGCAATACCGGGTCGATGCATGGAGTGAATGGAGCAAGCCCCTTTTTCAACTCCCGTTGCTAAAAATCCATTTAATATGTTGTCCCCTGATAGAGGACATATCAGATATTAAACTGATAAGAACAGATACTACACTTGATCTTAGCCAAAAGGCCGAGAAGCGATGACCACCACCTCTTTGCTGTCCGATGCCACCTCCCCCGGACGGTTCTCAGTTGTCCACGGTCCAGTACTTTTAAATGGACACAACAGCTGCTACTTAGCACCCCGCCCAAGCGCTTCATGGTGAAGCATAAACGTTTTAGTTAAAGACGGCAATTTTGGTTTTCCCCAATTGGACACGCTTCTGCCAACCTGCAATGTTGCCATGCTGTCACATTGTAGCTGCGTTTAAGAAGCTGAGTTTCCTTCAGGAGAGCACATTTGTTTTTCACAAGCACAAAAGGCTCAGCCAAAAAGCAAAGCCCACCAAAAATAATTTCAACTCATAGGTGTTCCTCTCCACGGAAGTCTTTAGTAAAAGGCGAAAGACTTGTGCGTGATGAAGAGAAACCAGAGTAAGTACGGCACGCTCCTGAGATCAGCCGCAAAGCCTAGTCGTCCCAGTCCCAACCCTCGCGGTAAGCCTCACTTGGTGCGCCGCTTTCCAAATCCAAGGCCTCACCTATTCCCACATTGTCACAGGGCCAATCATTTTCTGCCAATCAATAGTGCAAACCTCGCTGCACTTTTTGTATGGCTTTATCTTGTCACGTATTATAACAACGTTTTGATACCAGGAACAAAAACGAGGGTTCACAGATCATTCCGTTTTTGCAACAACTTCTGGCCGTAAAATCTGCCAGCCATTGCGACGCATGTTTCTTCAGGTCCATTGACATATTGAGCAACGGGTAGCTCCACGTGCATTGTTATTTGTTTTTCCACAAGAAAGAAGATGGGTGCACCGTTCCCGGAGCGCTGCAATACCGGGTCGATGCATGGAGTGAATGGAGCAAGCCCCTTTTTCAACTCCCGTTGCTAAAAATCCATTTAATATGTTGTCCCCTGATAGAGGACATATCAGATATTAAACTGATAAGAACAGATACTACACTTGATCTTAGCCAAAAGGCCGAGAAGCGATGACCACCACCTCTTTGCTGTCCGATGCCACCTCCCCGGACGGTTCTCAGTTGTCACGGTCCAGTACTTTTAAATGGACACAACAGCTGCTACTTAGCACCCCGCCCAAGCGCTTCATGGTGAAGCATAAACGTTTTAGTTAAAGACGGCAATTTTGGTTTTCCCAATTGGACACGCTTCTGCCAACCTGCAATGTTGCCATGCTGTCACATTGTAGCTGCGTTTAAGAAGCTGAGTTTCCTTCAGGAGAGCACATTTGTTTTTCACAAGCACAAAAGGCTCAGCCAAAAAGCAAAGCCCACCAAAAATAATTTCAACTCATAGGTGTTCCTCTCCACGGAAGTCTTTAGTAAAAGGCGAAAAGACTTGTGCGTGATGAAGAGAAACCAGAGTAAGTACGGCACGCTCCTGAGATCAGCCGCAAAGCCTAGTCGTCCCAGTCCCAACCCTCGCGGTAAGCCTCACTTGGTGCGCCGCTTCCAAATCCAAGGCCTCACCTATTCCCACATTGTCACAGGGCCAATCATTTTCTGCCAATCAATAGTGCAAACCTCGCTGCACTTTTGTATGGCTTTATCTTGTCACGTATTATAACAACGTTTTGATACCAGGAACAAAACGAGGGTTCACAGATCATTCCGTTTTTTGCAACAACTTCTGGCCGTCAAATCTGCTGCCAGCCATTGCGACGCATGTTTCTTCAGGTCCATTGACATATTGAGCAACGGGTAGCTCCACGTGCATTGTTATTTGTTTTTCCACAAGAAAGAAGATGGGTGCACCGTTCCCGGAAGCGCTGCAATACCGGGTCGATGCATGGAGTGAATGGAGCAAGCCCCTTTTTTTCAACTCCCGTTGCTAAAAATCCATTTAATATGTTGTCCCCTGATAGAGGACATATCAGATATTAAACTGATAAGAACAGATACTACACTTGATCTTAGCCAAAAGGCCGAGAAGCGATGACCACCACCTCTTTGCTGTCCGATGCCACCTCCCCGGACGGTTCTCAGTTGTCACGGTCCAGTACTTTTAAATGGACACAACAGCTGCTACTTAGCACCCCGCCCAAGCGCTTCATGGTGAAGCATAAACGTTTTAGTTAAAGACGGCAATTTTGGTTTCCCAATTGGACACGCTTCTGCCAACCTGCAATGTTGCCATGCTGTCACATTGTAGCTGCGTTTAAGAAGCTGAGTTTCCTTCAGGAGAGCACATTTGTTTTTCACAAGCACAAAAGGCTCAGCCAAAAAGCAAAGCCCACCAAAAATAATTTCAACTCATAGGTGTTCCTCTCCACGGAAGTCTTTAGTAAAAGGCGAAAGACTTGTGCGTGATGAAGAGAAACCAGAGTAAGCACGGCACGCTCCTGAGATCAGCCGCAAAGCCTAGTCGTCCCAGTCCCAACCCTCGCGGTAAGCCTCACTTGGTGCGCCGCTTTCCAAATCCAAGGCCTCACCTATTCCCACATTGTCACAGGGCCAATCATTTTCTGCCAATCAATAGTGCAAACCTCGCTGCACTTTTGTATGGCTTTATCTTGTCACGTATTATAACAACGTTTTGATACCAGGAACAAAACGAGGGTTCACAGATCATTCCGTTTTTGCAACAACTTCTGGCCGTAAAATCTGCCAGCCATTGCGACGCATGTTTCTTCAGGTCCATTGACATATTGAGCAACGGGTAGCTCCACGTGCATTGTTATTTGTTTTTCCACAAGAAAGAAGATGGGTGCACCGCTCCCGGAAGCGCTGCAATACCGGGTCGATGCATGGAGTGAATGGAGCAAGCCCCTTTTTCAACTCCCGTTGCTAAAAATCCATTTAATATGTTGTCCCCTGATAGAGGACATATCAGATATTAAACTGATAAGAACAGATACTACACTTGATCTTAGCCAAAAGGCCGAGAAGCGATGACCACCACCTCTTTGCTGTCCGATGCCACCTCCCCGACGGTTCTCAGTTGTCACGGTCCAGTACTTTTAAATGGACACAACAGCTGCTACTTAGCACCCCCGCCCAAGCCATGAAGGTGAAGCATAAACGTTTTAGTTAAAGACGGCAATTTTGGTTTTCCCAATTGGACACGCTTCTGCCAACCTGCAATGTTGCCATGCTGTCACATTGTAGCTGCGTTTAAGAAGCTGAGTTTCCTTCAGGAGAGCACATTTGTTTTTCACAAGCACAAAAGGCTCAGCCAAAAAGCAAAGCCCACCAAAAATAATTTCAACTCATAGGTGTTCCTCTCCACGGAAGTCTTTAGTAAAAGGCGAAAGACTTGTGCGTGATGAAGAGAAACCAGAGTAACGGCACGGCACGCTCCTGAGATCAGCCGCAAAGCCTAGTCGTCCCAGTCCCAACCCTCGCGGTAAGCCTCACTTGGTGCGCCGCTTTCCAAATCCAAGGCCTCACCTATTCCCACATTGTCACAGGGCCAATCATTTTCTGCCAATCAATAGTGCAAACCTCGCTGCACTTTTGTATGGCTTTATCTTGTCACGTATTATAACAACGTTTTGATACCAGGAACAAAACGAGGGTTCACAGATCATTCCGTTTTTGCAACAACTTCTGGCCGTAAAATCTGCCAGCCATTGCGACGCATGTTTCTTCAGGTCCATTGACATATTGAGCAACGGGTAGCTCCACGTGCATTGTTATTTGTTTTTCCACAAGAAAGAAGATGGGTGCACCGTTCCCGAAGCGCTGCAATACCGGGTCGATGCATGGAGTGAATGGAGCAAGCCCCTTTTTCAACTCCCGTTGCTAAAAATCCATTTAATATGTTGTCCCCTGATAGAGGACATATCAGATATTAAACTGATAAGAACAGATACTACACTTGATCTTAGCCAAAAGGCCGAGAAGCGATGACCACCACCTCTTTGCTGTCCGATGCCACCTCCCCCCGGACGGTTCTCAGTTGTCACGGTCCAGTACTTTTAAATGGACACAACAGCTGCTACTTAGCACCCCCGCCCAAGCGCTTCATGGTGAAGCATAAACGTTTTTAGTTAAAGACGGCAATTTTGGTTTTCCCAATTGGACACGCTTCTGCCAACCTGCAATGTTGCCATGCTGTCACATTGTAGCTGCGTTTAAGAAGCTGAGTTTCCTTCAGGAGAGCACATTTGTTTTTCACAAGCACAAAAGGCTCAGCCAAAAAGCAAAGCCCACCAAAAATAATTTCAACTCATAGGTGTTCCTCTCCACGGAAGTCTTTAGTAAAAGGCGAAAGACTTGTGCGTGATGAAGAGAAACCAGAGTAAGTACGGCACGCTCCTGAGATCAGCCGCAAAGCCTAGTCGTCCCAGTCCCAACCCTCGCGGTAAGCCTCACTTGGTGCGCCGCTTTCCAAATCCAAGGCCTCACCTATTCCCACATTGTCACAGGGCCAATCATTTTCTGCCAATCAATAGTGCAAACCTCGCTGCACTTTTGTATGGCTTTATCTTGTCACGTATTATAACAACGTTTTGATACCAGGAACAAAACGAGGGTTCACAGATCATTCCGTTTTTGCAACAACTTCTGGCCGTCAAATCTGCCAGCCATTGCGACGCATGTTTCTTCAGGTCCATTGACATATTGAGCAACGGGTAGCTCCACGTGCATTGTTATTTGTTTTTCCACAAGAAAGAAGATGGGTGCACCGTTCCGGAAGCGCTGCAATACCGGGTCGATGCATGGAGTGAATGGAGCAAGCCCCTTTTTCAACTCCCGTTGCTAAAAATCCATTTAATATGTTGTCCCCTGATAGAGGACATATCAGATATTAAACTGATAAGAACAGATACTACACTTGATCTTAGCCAAAAGGCCGAGAAGCGATGACCACCACCTCTTTGCTGTCCGATGCCACCTCCCCGGACGGTTCTCAGTTGTCACGGTCCAGTACTTTTAAATGGACACAACAGCTGCTACTTAGCACCCCCGCCCAAGCGCTTCATGGTGAAGCATAAACGTTTTAGTTAAAGACGGCAATTTTGGTTTTCCCAATTGGACACGCTTCTGCCAACCTGCAATGTTGCCATGCTGTCACATTGTAGCTGCGTTTAAGAAGCTGAGTTTCCTTCAGGAGAGCACATTTGTTTTTCACAAGCACAAAAGGCTCAGCCAAAAAGCAAAGCCCACCAAAAATAATTTCAACTCATAGGTGTTCCTCTCCACGGAAGTCTTTAGTAAAAGGCGAAAGACTTGTGCGTGATGAAGAGAAACCAGAGTAAGTACGGCACGCTCCTGAGATCAGCCGCAAAGCCTAGTCGTCCCAGTCCCAACCCTCGCGGTAAGCCTCACTTGGTGCGCCGCTTTCCAAATCCAAGGCCTCACCTATTCCCACATTGTCACAGGGCCAATCATTTTCTGCCAATCAATAGTGCAAACCTCGCTGCACTTTTGTATGGCTTTATCTTGTCACGTATTATAACAACGTTTTGATACCAGGAACAAAACGAGGGTTCACAGATCATTCCGTTTTTGCAACAACTTCTGGCCGTAAAATCTGCCAGCCATTGCGACGCATGTTTCTTCAGGTCCATTGACATATTGAGCAACGGGTAGCTCCACGCATTGTTATTTGTTTTTCCACAAGAAAGAAGATGGGTGCACCGTTCCGGAAGCGCTGCAATACCGGGTCGATGCATGGAGTGAATGGAGCAAGCAAAGCCCTTTTTCAACTCCCGTTGCTAAAAATCCATTTAATATGTTGTCCCCTGATAGAGGACATATCAGATATTAAACTGATAAGAACAGATACTACACTTGATCTTAGCCAAAAGGCCGAAAGCGATGACCACCACCTCTTTGCTGTCCGATGCCACCTCCCCAATTGGACATTACTGCTAACATTGTTCTCAGTTGTCACGGTCCAGTAAAATTAAATGGACACAACAGCTGCTACAGTCCACTTTGTGCAGCCCAAGAGTCCCTCATGGTGAAACATTTCGCCTCCCCAAACGTTTTAGTTAAATCCTGTCGTTTTTTTAAAGACGGTTTTCCTCATTTTGGTTTTCCCAATTGGACACCCTTCTGCCAACCTGCAATGTTGCCATGCTGTCACATTGTAGCTGGGTTTAAGAAGCTGAGTTTCCTTCAGGAGAGCACATTTGTTTTTCATCAAGCACAAAAGGCTCAGCCAAAAAGCAAAGCCCACCAAAAATAATTTCAACTCATAGGTGTTCCTCTCCACGGAAGTCTTTAGTAAAAGGCGAAAGACTTGTGCGTGATGAAGAGAAACCATTGCCCACTGTTCTAAGCAGCGGCACTCCCAGAGCAGGTGCCTGAGATCAGGCGCGCCAGAGTCGCTGACATGCCCCGGGAGTGCCAACCTGACCGGGAGAGGATCTCGTCCCAGTCCCAACCCCGAGTCTGTTTGGAAGCCTGGTTCACTTGCGTCCCAAACTGTTGAGGGCCGCCCACTTTCCAAATCCAAGGCCTCACCTATTCCCACATTGTCACAGGGCCAATCATTTTCTGCCAATCAATAGTGCAAACCTCGCTGCACTTTTGTATGGGGTTTATCTTGTCACGTTTATAACAACGTTTTGATACCAGGAACAAAACAGGGTTCACAGATCATTCCGTTTTTGCAACAACTTCTTCCTCAGTCTTTCCCACTTGGAGCCCCACACGAAATAAAAGATGGCTCGGGTCAAAATCGTTTCTCCTAGGCCAGAACTGATAAGTAAAAGCAAAGGTAAAATCACTGCTTTAATGATTAAAACCTTTCCTTTCCTCAGGTCCATTGACATATTGAGCAACGGGTAGCTCCACGTGCATTGTTATTTGTTTTTCCACAAGAAAGAAGATGGGTGCACCGTCATCTCAGGATGGTCCATGCAATACCGGGTCGATGCATGGAGTGAATGGAGCAAGCCCCTTTTTCAACTCCCGTTGCTAAAAATCCATTTAATATGTTGTCCCCCCCGATAGAGGACATATCAGATATTAAACTGATAAGAACAGATACTACACTTGATCTTAGCCAAAGGCCGAGAAGCGATGACCACCACCTCTTTGCTGTCCGATGCCACCTCCCCGGACGGTTCTCAGTTGTCACGGTCCAGTACTTTTAAATGGACACAACAGCTGCTACTTAGCACCCCCGCCCAAGCGCTTCATGGTGAAGCATAAACGTTTTAGTTAAAGACGGCAATTTTGGTTTTCCCAATTGGACACGCTTCTGCCAACCTGCAATGTTGCCATGCTGTCACATTGTAGCTGCGTTTAAGAAGCTGAGTTTCCTTCAGGAGAGCACATTTGTTTTTCACAAGCACAAAAGGCTCAGCCAAAAAGCAAAGCCCACCAAAAATAATTTCAACTCATAGGTGTTCCTCTCCACGGAAGTCTTTAGTAAAAGGCGAAAGACTTGTGCGTGATGAAGAGAAACCAGAGTAAGTACGGCACGCTCCTGAGATCAGCCGCAAAGCCTAGTCGTCCCAGTCCCAACCCTCGCGGTAAGCCTCACTTGGTGCGCCGCTTTCCAAATCCAAGGCCTCACCTATTCCCACATTGTCACAGGGCCAATCATTTTCTGCCAATCAATAGTGCAAACCTCGCTGCACTTTTGTATGGCTTTATCTTGTCACGTATTATAACAACGTTTTGATACCAGGAACAAAACGAGGGTTCACAGATCATTCCGTTTTTGCAACAACTTCTGGCCGTTCTGCCAGCCATTGCGACGCATGTTTCTTCAGGTCCATTGACATATTGAGCAACGGGTAGCTCCACGTGCATTGTTATTTGTTTTTCCACAAGAAAGAAGATGGGTGCACCGTTCCCGGAAATGCCCAATACCGGGTCGATGCATGGAGTGAATGGAGCAAGCCCCTTTTTCAACTCCCTTGCTAAAAATCCATTTAATATGTTGTCCCCTGATAGAGGACATATCAGATATTAAACTGATAAGAACAGATTTTTTTTTTTTGAAAAGAGTTTATTGACACTCATTTCATACTTTTGTTTTAAAAAATACAACAAGTCAATGGTGTCCCATCTAAAACAATCTTTTTAAGAGTGCAGTCATGCAATAAAAATCCATCCCCTAAAACAATTTCTTTAAAATTTACTCTAACATTGTTATAGATCAGCTATAAAGATTTTTTTTTAAATGAGTGTCCATGTTAAATAGCCCCCTCAGCATTTATAATTTTCTTAAAAAAATATCTTGTGCACTTTCCCTTCCTCTCATTTCCCCCCTTTGCTCTCTTAGTATGGATCCTGTCACCTTTGGAGACCCTCACCCTGTAGTTTCTGCTAAAACCTCACCCGGATCTCCATGTTTTGAACTTGACTTTTGGCTCCGGCTCATTAAAATCCATTCCGGTTGGATTCTTTTAAAATGCGTCTAGGCCCGCCTTTTTTCCGTCGCTGCGGCCATCCGATCCAGCCAAGGGGGGGATCTGCATGTACTTTTGTCCCTATCTTTACCAGCCTGTTTCTGGAAAAGTCTTAGTCTTTCCCTTAACCATTGTTTGGCAAATGTGCGTGCTGGTATCTGTTTTCTCTGGCTCACCCCGATGAAGGGTCTGCCACTTGCTTGGTATTGCTCCCTGTACAAGGAGTCCCATTGCCCCTGTCTACAGCAGCTAACTCCCAGGGAGCAGGTGCCTTACCGACTCAGGCGCCCACAACCTGGTCCAAGTTGAGTGCCGACATGCCCCGGAGTGCATTACGGACCTGACCGGGAGGAACCATCCAGAGGCCCGGAGTCTGTTTGGAAGAAAACAGGTGGTTCACGTTGCGCCAAACTGTTGAGGGCTCGCCCACTGCAAGCCATCACACTGGACTCACTGGTTCCCCCTCCTGCACAACAGAGATGAGAGAAACGGTGAGTGGTTTAAAACCTGCAACTCCTCCTGCTCAAGGTTAAAATGCCTTAAAAATGACTGGATAAAAGCAGGCTGGTGGCAGGTTAAAAGACACTGGTATTTTGAGGTCATGGGTTTTAAAATCAGTCCACTACCCCATCCAAACCCTGTCATATACTTTGTTTCTGGATGGGGCTGTGGCAGTGAAGTCAGTGTCTGCTTTAAAATCACCCTGGCATCTTTTCCTCCTTTCTCCTTCTTAAAATCACATTGAAATCCCCTCCTACCCACTTGGAGCCCCACCCTTTAAAAGATGGGGGCTTCCAGGTCTTCTAAAATCGTCATATGTCAAAACTTGATCATTAAAACCAAAAAATTTTTAAGACTTAAAACCTTTCCCCAAAAAGTCAGGTCCTCTAAAAGTGTCCAGTTAAAAGTCTCTGCCTGACTTTCCCTACCAAGTGTTGCCCATTTGCTCCCCTCCCTATCAAACCTGATCCCAAGTTTTTTTGGTCAGTCCGGGTCCATAGGGACATCCTGTCATCTCAGTAACCCATGGTCCCATTGGGCTTGGGTCTGCTTTTAAAAATGGAAGGCCTGTCCTGTAATCCGTCAAGTCCATCCGACTTTGAAGATAAAGGTCAAAAAATGTTGATAAAACAGTCCATGTATAAAATGCATTTTGTCTTCCCCCGCTTCTCACCCCATTTATAGTTGAGAAGACCTGTGATTGGTTCATGAGTATGGTTAAAAATGACAGGTAGAAATAAACCAGAAACCCCTGGGGACTTCAAGTTTTAAAACAACTGTTCTGTCAGATGCCCGTTAACAATGAACTTGCTGTTGATCCCCGGTACAGCAATCCCACCCAGGCTATAAACCTTCTTGGGAACCCCATTTTTTTTGCAGTACCTGAAAGAGGTACTGGTGCGACCCGATCAAAGGCTTTCTTCAAAATCTAAATTCAGGACTACTAGCCGGGGTTGATGTTTCTGTCCTCGCATCCACAGATGGTGTCTTTGATCAGTCCCAGGCTGTCGGTGATCTTCCTCCCGGGACTTTCCACAGGTTTGATCCAGGGGTTGATTCAAAACAGGGAATACGTGATGCTAATACTTTGCTAAAAAGTTTACAATCAACATTTAAAAGTGTGATAGGTCTCCAGTTTTTCAAGTCCGTCTTGTCTTTGTCTTTATGTAGGAGTGTCCTATCCCTACTCTTTGTCCTTCTCCATTTGTTCAAAATCCATAAAAACAACAAGCAGGTCTGGTGCTAAAATGTCCCAAAATGTCAAGTAAAATTCCAAGGGAAGCCCCCCTCTCCTGGTGACTTCCCTGTCTTAAAAGTTTTTTTTCACAGTTGTTGAGTTCGGTCATCGTAAAATCTTGAGTTAAGAGCACATTGTCATTTTTTGCTTGGTCGATGTATTTTAAAACTGGTCATGGTGGCCCCATTAACTGCTTTTTCCCCACTGGTACAGTTCAATTAAAAATCTTCAACAGTTTCTTTAATTTCCTCTGTTGTGTCAGCCTTTTTTTTTTTTTAAGTCTTAACATAGCCCCCCTTTATTTATAATTTTCTTAAAAAAAATCCTTGTGCACTTTCCTTCCTTAGCTTCCCTCTGCTTGCTTTTAGTATGACACCTTTTGTTGTAGTTTCTGCTAAAACCGACATCTCTGTTTTGAGTTGTTTTATTTGTTGGCAAATCCACTTTGGGCAATTTGAAGACCTGGTTTTTTTCTCCAGTCCCAAGATTGTCACTTCCTTTTTCCATTGGTGCCTTCTGAAAAAGTCTGCCCAATTTCCCTAACATTTCCCACCACAGATAATCTGCTGGCAAAAGTCTTGCCAGGGTCTGCCACTCTTGGTATTGCTCCCTGTACACCTTACTAGCTCCCTGTCTTCTAACAGGGAGCAATTGAGCCCACAGACCGATGTAGCCCCTTTGTTTCCCAGAACTGGATGGCAAATGTCCACACGGTAGTGGAAGAGAGTGAAAGAGTGCAGGAAAGCATTGGGGACCCTCGGAAAAGCAAAACAGGTACCAATCTAGCATCGGTTGGTGGGCAATCTCGTGATAAAATGTAGTCTATCTCTCAGGCTCTGGTGCCATCACTACTGAACCAGGTGAAAATCTGCCCAGCCATCCTCTCTGCATGCATGGTTTCATTTTAACATTCCCTGATATACAGTTTTAAAGCTGAAGTCTTGTCTCAAAATCATCCCCTGATTTCTCAACATTAAATGCAATTGAAAACTGGGCTTTTGCATTTTCAAAACGTATCCAAAATTCTGGGGCTCAACAAGGCAAGGAGCTCATACCTGTCATTCTTGTCATTAAAACCATAAATTTTAAGACTTTAAAATCCCTCCCCATAAAAGTCAAGATAAAAGTTTACCATCTCTTCACTGTGGTGCCCCTTTCCAAGATTTTCTGAGAAGGGTTTTTTTTTTAAATGGCCACTCCATCACTCTTGTTTTCGTTTGAACCGCTCCATAGTGACATTTGTGGCCAAGAACCCCTCCCATTCTCTGTAGTGCTTTTTAAAAATGGAAGGCCACATTCCTGTAATAAAAACACATCCATTTAAAAGAGTTAAGAAAGGATAAAACAGTCTGGTGCTCCTCTCATTCACGCATTTGGCCACATTTATAGTTGAGAAGGTGAAGCTATGAAACGCCTGGTCTAAAAAAACAACAGGGGATCTAAAAAACCAGAAAAGGGGGGAAAACACTGATTTAAAACAACAATATAAAGGCTTCACCCAAAAATACTAAAACGCCCTTGAGCACCATTTCTTGTTTGGTCTGGTCAAGGTTGGCCTTTGGCGGGGTCCCAAGTAAGCAGTCCTCCTGGACCAATGAATTCAGAGCTGCGTGAAAGACTTCAACTACAAACAAGATGGGCTTTGTCCACAGATGAACTGTTGAGCGGGTCCCAAAACCTGCAAAACTCCACAAATCCCTTTTCAAGACTCCAGGAGATTCAAAAGACAATTCTAAAAGTTTTGGCCAGGCTGGGCATTGGGGTCTTAGCCAAAAGGCCGAGAAGCATGACCACCCCTGGTCAGTTTTGCTGTTCTGATGCCACCCCCCGGGCGGTTCTCAGTTCTGCCTGCATTGGTCCAGTACTTCCTCCCTTTCCCCATGGACACAACAGCTGCTACCCTAGCACCCCCGCCCAAGCGCTTCATGGTGAAGCATAAACGTTTTTGGCGGGAGTTAAAGACGGCAATTTTGGTTTTCCCAACATTTGTCACATTGCAGCTTGTCTTTAATTTGTTGGCAAACGACTTTGGGCAATCTCTGAAGAGGTGGTTTGTTTCTCCACAAAGATTGCACTTCCTGCCATTGCCCATGAAAGTATGCCCACCACATTTACCACAGATAATCTGTGGCACGCTTTTCTGCCAGGTGCCCATTCTCACCACATTGCGGCAGAGTTTGGGCTGGCCCTCAGTGGATGTAGCCCATTTGTTTTTCAGAACTATCATGGATGGCAAAAAGGCTCAGGCCCTGAAAAGCCTTGGGGGTCCTGCCATTGTTGAATGGGGACCCTCCAACTCATAGATGCCATCCTCATCTCCACCTTGGAAGCCTTTAGTAAAGGCAAAACTGCCCGTGATGAAGAAAACCAGCATTCACAGTTTCATTGAACATTCCTGAGATCAGTTTTAGCTGCCTTATCAGTCCCAGTCCCAACCCTTAAATGCAGAAAACCTCACTTTTGCGCCATTTTCAAATCGTAGGCCTCACCTATTCCCAACAAGTCAGAGGGCCAATCATTTTCTGCCAATCAATAGTGCAAACCTCAAGATACAGTTTTGTCTGGGGTGAATTTCAAGATTTTCTGGACAAGCCTTTGATAAGTCCAGGAATCAAAACGGGGTTCATTCCCGATCATTCCGTTTTTGCAACAACTTCTGTTGCATAACAACGTGGGAACCTCCGATCATGCCGGCATGGTTGGCCGACAATCTGGTTGAGGCACTTCAGGTCCATTGACATATTGAGCAAAAACGGGTAGCTCCACGGGCATTGTTATTTGTTTTTCCACAAGAAAGAAGATGGGTGCACCCAATTCCCGGAAGCGCTGCAATACCGGGTCTGGTCATGCATGGAGTGAATGGAGCAAGCCCCTTTTTCAACTCCAAGATGAAATTTGTTAAAAATCCATTTAATATGTTGTCCCCTGATAGAGGACATATCAGATATTAAACTGATAAGAACAGATACTACACTTGATCTTAGCCAAAAGGCCGAGAAGCGATGACCACCACCTCTTTGCTGTCCGATGCCACCTCCCCGGACGGTTCTCAGTTGTCACGGTCCAGTACTTTTAAATGGACACAACAGCTGCTACTTAGCACCCCCGCCCAAGCGCTTCATGGTGAAGCATAAACGTTTTTAGTTAAAGACGGCAATTTTGGTTTTCCCAATTGGACACGCTTCTGCCAACCTGCAATGTTGCCATGCTGTCACATTGTAGCTGCGTTTAAGAAGCTGAGTTTCCTTCAGGAGAGCACATTTGTTTTTCACAAGCACAAAAGGCTCAGCCAAAAAGCAAAGCCCACCAAAAATAATTTCAACTCATAGGTGTTCCTCTCCACGGAAGTCTTTAGTAAAAGGCGAAAGACTTGTGCGTGATGAAGAGAAACCAGAGTAAGTGCACGCTCCTGAGATCAGCCGCAAAGCCTAGTCGTCCCAGTCCCAACCCTCGCGGTAAGCCTCGCGGTAAGCCTCACTTTCCAAATCCAAGGCCTCACCTATTCCCACATTGTCACAGGGCCAATCATTTTCTGCCAATCAATAGTGCAAACCTCGCTGCACTTTTGTATGGCTTTATCTTGTCACGTATTATAACAACGTTTTGATACCAGGAACAAAACGAGGGTTCACAGATCATTCCGTTTTTGCAACAACTTCTGGCCGTAAAATCTGCCAGCCATTGCGACGCATGTTTCTTCAGGTCCATTGACATATTGAGCAACGGGTAGCTCCACGTGCATTGTTATTTGTTTTTCCACAAGAAAGAAGATGGGTGCACCGTTCCCGGAAGCGCTGCAATACCGGGTCGATGCATGGAGTGAATGGAGCAAGCCCCTTTTTCAACTCCGTTGCTAAAAATCCATTTAATATGTTGTCCCCTGATAGAGGACATATCAGATATTAAACTGATAAGAACAGATACTACACTTGATCTTAGCCAAAAGGCCGAGAAGCGATGACCACCACCTCTTTGCTGTCCGATGCCACCTCCCGGACGGTTCTCAGTTGTCACGGTCCAGTACTTTTAAATGGACACAACAGCTGCTACTTAGCACCCCCGCCCAAGCGCTTCATGGTGAAGCATAAACGTTTTAGTTAAAGACGGCAATTTTGGTTTTCCCAATTGGACACGCTTCTGCCAACCTGCAATGTTGCCATGCTGTCACATTGTAGCTGCGTTTAAGAAGCTGAGTTTCCTTCAGGAGAGCACATTTGTTTTTCACAAGCACAAAAGGCTCAGCCAAAAAGCAAAGCCCACCAAAAATAATTTCAACTCATAGGTGTTCCTCTCCACGGAAGTCTTTAGTAAAAGGCGAAAGACTTGTGTGATGAAGAAGAAAACCAGAGTAAGTACGGCACGCTCCTGAGATCAGCCGCAAAGCCTAGTCGTCCCAGTCCCAACCCTCGCGGTAAGCCTCACTTGGTGCGCCGCTTTCCAAATCCAAGGCCTCACCTATTCCCACATTGTCACAGGGCCAATCATTTTCTGCCAATCAATAGTGCAAACCTCGCTGCACTTTTGTATGGCTTTATCTTGTCACGTATTATAACAACGTTTTGATACCAGGAACAAAACGAGGGTTCACAGATCATTCCGTTTTTGCAACAACTTCTGGCCGTAAAATCTGCCAGCCATTGCGACGCATGTTTCTTCAGGTCCATTGACATATTGAGCAACGGGTAGCTCCACGTGCATTGTTATTTGTTTTTCCACAAAAGAAAGAAGATGGGTGCACCGTTCCCGAAGCGCTGCAATACCGGGTCGATGCATGGAGTGAATGGAGCAAGCCCCTTTTTCAACTCCCGTTGCTAAAAATCCATTTAATATGTTGTCCCCTGATAGAGGACATATCAGATATTAAACTGATAAGAACAGATACTACACTTGATCTTAGCCAAAAGGCCGAGAAGCGATGACCACCACCTCTTTGCTGTCCGATGCCACCTCCCCGGACGGTTCTCAGTTGTCACGGTCCAGTACTTTTAAATGGACACAACAGCTGCTACTTAGCACCCCCGCCCAAGCGCTTCATGGTGAAGCATAAACGTTTTAGTTAAAGACGGCAATTTTGGTTTTCCCAATTGGACACGCTTCTGCCAACCTGCAATGTTGCCATGCTGTCACATTGTAGCTGCGTTTTAAGAAGCTGAGTTTCCTTCAGGAGAGCACATTTGTTTTTCACAAGCACAAAAGGCTCAGCCAAAAAGCAAAGCCCACCAAAAATAATTTCAACTCATAGGTGTTCCTCTCCACGGAAGTCTTTAGTAAAAGGCGAAAGACTTTGTGTGTGATGAAGAAGAGAAACCAGAGTAAGTACGGCACGCTCCTGAGATCAGCCGCAAAGCCTAGTCGTCCCAGTCCCAACCCTCGCGGTAAGCCTCACTTGGTGCGCCGCTTTCCAAATCCAAGGCCTCACCTATTCCCACATTGTCACAGGGCCAATCATTTTCTGCCAATCAATAGTGCAAACCTCGCTGCACTTTTGTATGGCTTTATCTTGTCACGTATTATAACAACGTTTTGATACCAGGAACAAAACGAGGGTTCACAGATCATTCCGTTTTTGCAACAACTTCTGGCCGTAAAATCTGCCAGCCATTGCGACGCATGTTTCTTCAGGTCCATTGACATATTGAGCAACGGGTAGCTCCACGTGCATTGTTATTTGTTTTTCCACAAGAAAGAAGATGGATGGGTGCACCGTTCCCGAAGCGCTGCAATACCGGGTCGATGCATGGAGTGAATGGAGCAAGCCCCTTTTTCAACTCCCGTTGCTAAAAATCCATTTAATATGTTGTCCCCTGATAGAGGACATATCAGATATTAAACTGATAAGAACAGATACTACACTTGATCTTAGCCAAAAGGCCGAGAAGCGATGACCACCACCTCTTTGCTGTCCGATGCCACCTCCCCGGACGGTTCTCAGTTGTCACGGTCCAGTACTTTTAAATGGACACAACAGCTGCTACTTAGCACCCCGCCCAAGCGCTTCATGGTGAAGCATAAACGTTTTAGTTAAAGACGGCAATTTTGGTTTTCCCAATTGGACACGCTTCTGCCAACCTGCAATGTTGCCATGCTGTCACATTGTAGCTGCGTTTAAGAAGCTGAGTTTCCTTCAGGAGAGCACATTTGTTTTTCACAAGCACAAAAGGCTCAGCCAAAAAGCAAAGCCCACCAAAAATAATTTCAACTCATAGGTGTTCCTCTCCACGGAAGTCTTTAGTAAAAGGCGAAAGACTTGTGCGTGATGAAGAGAAACCAGAGTAAGTACGGCACGCTCCTGAGATCAGCCGCAAAGCCTAGTCGTCCCAGTCCCAACCCTCGCGGTAAGCCTCACTTGGTGCGCCGCTTTCCAAATCCAAGGCCTCACCTATTCCCACATTGTCACAGGGCCAATCATTTTCTGCCAATCAATAGTGCAAACCTCGCTGCACTTTTGTATGGCTTTATCTTGTCACGTATTATAACAACGTTTTGATACCAGGAACAAAACGAGGGTTCACAGATCATTCCGTTTTTGCAACAACTTCTGGCCGTAAAATCTGCCAGCCATTGCGACGCATGTTTCTTCAGGTCCATTGACATATTGAGCAACGGGTAGCTCCACGTGCATTGTTATTTGTTTTTCCACAAGAAAGAAGATGGGTGCACCGTTCCCGGAAGCGCTGCAATACCGGTCGATGCATGGAGTGAATGGAGCAAGCCCCTTTTTCAACTCCCGTTGCTAAAAATCCATTTAATATGTTGTCCCCTGATAGAGGACATATCAGATATTAAACTGATAAGAACAGATACTACACTTGATCTTAGCCAAAAGGCCGAGAAGCGATGACCACCACCTCTTTGCTGTCCGATGCCACCTCCCGGACGGTTCTCAGTTGTCACGGTCCAGTACTTTTAAATGGACACAACAGCTGCTACTTAGCACCCCCGCCCAAAGCGCTTCATGGTGAAGCATAAACGTTTTTAGTTAAAGACGGCAATTTTGGTTTTCCCAATTGGACACGCTTCTGCCAACCTGCAATGTTGCCATGCTGTCACATTGTAGCTGCGTTTAAGAAGCTGAGTTTCCTTCAGGAGAGCACATTTGTTTTTCACAAGCACAAAAGGCTCAGCCAAAAAGCAAAGCCCACCAAAAATAATTTCAACTCATAGGTGTTCCTCTCCACGGAAGTCTTTAGTAAAGGCGAAAAGACTTGTGCGTGATGAAGAGAAACCAGAGTAAGTACGGCACGCTCCTGAGATCAGCCGCAAAGCCTAGTCGTCCCCAGTCCCAACCCTCGCGGTAAGCCTCACTTGGTGCGCCGCTTTCCAAATCCAAGGCCTCACCTATTCCCACATTGTCACAGGGCCAATCATTTTCTGCCAATCAATAGTGCAAACCTCGCTGCACTTTTTGTATGGCTTTATCTTGTCACGTATTATAACAACGTTTTGATACCAGGAACAAAACGAGGGTTCACAGATCATTCCGTTTTTGCAACAACTTCTGGCCGTAAAATCTGCCAGCCATTGCGACGCATGTTTCTTCAGGTCCATTGACATATTGAGCAACGGGTAGCTCCACGTGCATTGTTATTTGTTTTTCCACAAGAAAGAAGATGGGTGCAAAACGTTCCCGAAGCGCTGCAATACCGGGTCGATGCATGGAGTGAATGGAGCAAGCCCCTTTTTTCAACTCCCGTTGCTAAAAATCCATTTAATATGTTGTCCCCTGATAGAGGACATATCAGATATTAAACTGATAAGAACAGATACTACACTTGATCTTAGCCAAAAGGCCGAGAAGCGATGACCACCACCTCTTTGCTGTCCGATGCCACCTCCCGGACGGTTCTCAGTTGTCACGGTCCAGTACTTTTAAATGGACACAACAGCTGCTACTTAGCACCCCGCCCAAGCGCTTCATGGTGAAGCATAAACGTTTTAGTTAAAGACGGCAATTTTGGTTTTCCCAATTGGACACGCTTCTGCCAACCTGCAATGTTGCCATGCTGTCACATTGTAGCTGCGTTTAAGAAGCTGAGTTTCCTTCAGGAGAGCACATTTGTTTTTCACAAGCACAAAAGGCTCAGCCAAAAAGCAAAGCCCACCAAAAATAATTTCAACTCATAGGTGTTCCTCTCCACGGAAGTCTTTAGTAAAAGGCGAAAGACTTGTGCGTGATGAAGAGAAACCAGAGTAAGTACGGCACGCTCCTGAGATCCCGCAAAGCCTAGTCGTCCCAGTCCCAACCCTCGCGGTAAGCCTCACTTGGTGCGCCGCTTTCCAAATCCAAGGCCTCACCTATTCCCACATTGTCACAGGGCCAATCATTTTCTGCCAATCAATAGTGCAAACCTCGCTGCACTTTTGTATGGCTTTATCTTGTCACGTATTATAACAACGTTTTGATACCAGGAACAAAACGAGGGTTCACAGATCATTCCGTTTTTGCAACAACTTCTGGCCGTAAAATCTGCCAGCCATTGCGACGCATGTTTCTTCAGGTCCATTGACATATTGAGCAAACGGGTAGCTCCACGTGCATTGTTATTTGTTTTTC